>JAEQBH010002788.1:0-134028 GCA_016808115.1 Tetrastigma voinierianum
AAAATGAATTCCAAAATTTGTCTAGATTTGTGAATTTTCAGCAAGAATTTTACAAGAAAATAACAAAATAAACAAATAATCGCTTTCGAGACAATGGCAAAATCTGCATCCGTGAAAAGACTTAAAAATAAAAAATAAAAAAAAAGAAAAATTCTACTCTAAACTATACACTGAGTCTTCTTCGTTCCCCTTTCTAGGTAGTGAAAACGGAAGCTACTTTACTATTCTCACTGTCATTTATTAATCACAAAAATAAATCGGGCCTAATCCCCAAAATGAACTCTAGGTGGAATTCTAAAAGAAAAGCCTAAATCACTGCCTTAGGTCGCGACTGGATTGATGTCGCGACTGTCTCTTTATCCGCCTGTACCAATTGCGATCAAGTTTTCTTTTAGTTGGCACTCCCGTTCTTTACAAACATTGACTAAAGGGTCACGCACTTCAATTTTCGTCGCGACTTTCGCTCGCTTGTTCTTTAAGAATTGATGTCACTAATTTTAGTCTCATGTTGCAACCTCATAGTTCCTTCGCTGAAATTTTGAGTCACGACTTCAGCTTTTAGGTTACGGTACTCCTTTAGTTGTCACCACTTTAGTTCTTAGTCAGACTTCCTTTCCTTTCGGCTTCGGTGATCGATGTCGCGACCTCACTGTGGTTACGCACCACATTTACTTACCGCTACCTCAGGTCGTGGATTTTCTTTTCGTGCTACAATTCTTTCGTCTTTTTATTTGATGTAACTAGAATGTATGTCGCGACTAATACTTGGTCGCGATCGCTTTGATAGCCCTTGCCTTTAAATAGGTCGCGTGGACTTCAATATGATGTCGCGACTCGCCATTCCTTTCGTCTGCTATCTCGGCCATGGAACATAATTGCGACTTCTGATGTCGATGCTCGGGAGGAGCCATGTCGCGACCTCAATGACCCGTCGCAACTTCCTTTAGATTCTTGATCGACATGGTCGTGACTTCTTGCTTGGTAAAGATTTCGTTGATTTGAAGTTTTCACGCCACTTCACGTCAATATTAGGTCACGACATGGCTTTGTAATGTTCAGTGTTTCTTTAGGTCGCGACCTCAGTGATTGGTCGCGACCTCCCTTGGGATCCTTGAATAACAAGTGGTTGCAACTTCGATTTCTCTAATCGAGACTTCGTTCCGCTCGTGTTCCTATCGCGATCTTCACATGGGTCGCGACTTCATTTCTTCGATTCTCCATCTCTTGTAGTCGCAACCTTCAAATCTCTTTGTCAGACTCCTAATTTCGTTCATGTCGTGACCTAGAGATGGATGTCGCAAATCCTCAATTTGAGTCCTTCATTTAACAACCGGGTCGCGAATCTCAAATTTTCTTGCCGAGACCTCATTTGTGGCTTCATCAACGTATCAACGCCTTCTAATTTCACTCTTGCCTTCACAGTTTCTTCTGCCTCAACCACATTTTCTTGGTCAACCTCATTAACCGGGCTTGGTGATGCAGACTGAAATTGGCTCAACAAAGAGCCCTGGCCGCGACTCATTTCCTAGTTGCAACCTCCTTTTGTTCTCAAAGGAATTCTTCCAGCCTTTTGCCGGGATTTTCGCTTGTTGTATTTTTCGCAAAATTAAATTTGAGAAAATTACTCATGTTTCGTATATGAATCAACAATTATTCTGTAATAAACTCAAAAATGGATTAAAAATCAAAATGAGTTTTTAGGACTCGGGTCGGGACAATCCCAAATCCCGGAGGTCCCGTTGACAACCCACAATCCCATTTAATACTCAGAACACCGGTAACCCGATGTCACATCACGCATCCTACTGGGGGATTGTAACCTGAGCATACATATATTAACCTGCATACCCTTTCGGCATAGGCAATCACTTCATATAAAATACACTAGACTATTTCACAAACAAATTATACGAGTTTGATTACAACTCTTTTATACTGAAAATATATACATACCATAAGTGTGCTCAAAATAAAATACAAAATATAACCAAAGCCACCACCCGATTTCATGCTTGGGCGGCTCCCTGACAAGGGTTATTAACGCACAACTGTGAGCTGGGTCCCACTACGAGGTGAGCAAAGTCTAATAGAGTAAACTCCTACAAGGGTTACTTCCCACCTAAGTGCACATGCAATGCCATGTTCACACAATAATAAACACATTCCAAGTAAAACATGCAAGTCTATACCTGAAATTCTACATGCTATGAATGAGATGTGACACATCATGCCCATATCCCGAGTCCTCACCGACTCCCTCACACATGCATATGCCAAATGTGAAAACTCGTCATTAGTGTTTCACCCAATGACCCTTTTTCCAAAACAAAATCTTTCTGTTTTATAAAACAAAACCCATTGGATATACCTCCAATGTCCATTTGATTTAATCAAATCTGTGTTTATGCTTTAGGCCATGGATTTTGGTTCTCACCGTTATGACGCTGCGCCTTTCCAACACTTTCGCGAACTTTCATCGTTGGATGCATATGTCTAACTAAGAATACCGGGTTTTTCACCCGAGGGGGTATCTATCCCTTCTTACTATGCCCAACACACGTATTTTTCATGCTATGCAACCATGAGACTCCTCGACATTGTCCTCATTACCGAAATTTCACCACACCCATTCACCAAAGAACATGAATGGCTATAACCATGCACACACATGACTTCAATGTGATGTCCTCAGGCATATGCAATGCAAAATGCCAATGCATGTATCTCATGTTACATGTACAATGAACACTACATGGAACAATTTAAAAACCGTACTTCATTCCAAGTACCATGGATAATTATATCGAAAACATATGATTTACATCCATTCATGTTAATATATATAACACACATATATCAACATATTTACCACACATTCAACATGTTATATAATTTCCAGCAATAACAAAAAAAAAAAAAAAAACAGTCCACACAAACTAGCCATTTCCGGCCATACTCGGCCTTGAAAATAATCTAGACTCCATGTAGAAATTTCAACTTTTGTTCCATTTTATTTATTTATTTATTTTTTCTAATCCTAGACTCTCATTAACTAATTATAAATTCAGTCACACTAGTCCTAAGCTCTAATAAAACCTGCTCGAAAAACCGCTTCACAACAAAACTTGCATTTTTGTACCGCCTGGAACCAAACCGACCCGGATACTCAACCTTCAAAACCCATCCTCGGATCAAGCCTAAAAAAATGGGCCCCAATGCTCGAAAATTCAGTCCCATGTTTGGGCTGAACCACACGGCCATTTATGGCTCTTAAATTAAGAGGAACCAGTGTATGAGAAAACTGCTACCTTTTGGAACTTCGATGAAAAATTCGAATTTCGGTACCCACACATAGCCCGTATCGTGTAAACCAACTTTGTCTCTTGCTCTGATAAGTTTCGACCGCCGGTTAGCCGGAGATCGCAAAGGGAAGTGTCTTTCCTTTTTTTTTTTCCATGCAATGTTTTTTTTTTCTTTATCTTTTTATTTTCTTTCTTCATTTTCTTTTCATTTTCTTTCTTTTCCATTTCTTTTCCTTATTCTCCACCGAATAGTTCTTTTCCCCCTAAGATATTTCTCCAAATATCTCCTCATTTGTTGTCATCTCCCTTACTTGACACATGACTCTAATATGATGTGATGCCCAAATTCTCGAGGGTTTTTTTGTGAACAGTGTCCATGAACAGTAGCTCAAACAGTGCACAACACAATGCATTGTTGGCTACTAGACAAGTCTATCGCGATAGAGAAGTCTTTGTCGCAACAGAGTCCCTGTCACGGCCACGTGAGCGCCCCATCGCGGAGCGTAGCCGCGGTGTCTACCGCGCTCGTGCGAAGGGTCGGCGCTTCACGCACAACACCATCGCTGGTGTGCGCGCTCATGCTTGCGTCCCGGCTTGTCGTGAGCCCGCTCAACTCTCTGTGGCACGCGGGTCGGTCTGCGGGTCGCGATGAAACTCTTTCATTACATCACCACCGCAAAACCCCGGCCACGACATAAAATCTTCTCGGCCGCGACAAGAATAGCCCAAATTTTTGGGAAAACTCGCTGGCGGGCAATAAGGGGACCCTTGTCAGAATCCCAAACACCATGTCCCAGCTTCAAACTCGCCGCGGCTACGTGAGCAAATAAATGTTCCGCCACCCAAACCAGCCAAAGATGCCTCGCGGAACAATGCTACATGAGATCCTGTCGCGACACGCAGCCGTAGTGCCTGTCGCGGTGCGCACCTCGCCGCACTATCGCGACATAAGCCTTATGTCGCGATTACGGAAAACTTATGTTCGGGATTCTCCGTCAGAACAGAGACCTTCCGATGACAAAAGCCTTAAGAATTCTATCACGACAGAGAACCTCTCGTCGCGATGCACACCAGGAAACTGCCGCAAGCAACCCAGCATGTCGTAGCGACGAGCTGTCGCATGCGCATGCCTACCCTGTGGGTCGCAACATAAAAACATCCTATTGCAACACCACCCTTGGAATTTCTGTCGTGACATAAAGTCTTTTATTGAGACAGGAATATCCCACTCCTAGGAAAACTCTGTTGCGACATAAGGAGACCCTTATCGCGACCCAAACCTGACCTAGCCCTAAATCCTATCGCGACACTGAATTTTTGTCGCGTTATAAGGCTGACAAATCTCTATCGCGATAGAGAAAACCTCTATCGTGACCCAAACCACCCGGGGCCAGCTCTAGAATGTTGTCAATGACATTCCAGATCCATGTCACGACATAGAGCCGTATTGCCTCAGAAAGCACGCTAATATTGGCGATGTTGCTCGTGCATCCCAACCGCGGCGCATGCTCCGCCATGTGCGCTGTGCTAGGTCGCGGCGCTTTGGCTCGTGGACCATGTCACGGCTACATGAAAACCATATCATGGCACGTGGTCAACATTCTCGAAGTCACGGTAGAGACCCGAAAACTGGCAAGAACTCCATTATGGTCTTCTACACCCTCCAGCCTCTTCTTTTCTTTCCAAAACACCCTAAATTTGATATAAATTTGCCTTTGCCATAAAGGCAACAAGAAACCTAGAAAAACTTACAAATGTATTTATCATACAAAAATGAGTTCAATTACAACTCTTTCTTCTTACATATACAAGAACCGGTTTTCTACCCAAATTCTACAAAATACAAAAAACAAAATAATATGGCCTTTCCTTCGACTAGGTCTTGATGCTCCACCTCCGATGTACCTCCGCTGCTTGAAATATTTTCTTCCTAACGACGGGTAAGCAAATGACCAAAGAGGATGAATTTTCCTATATATTACTTCCCACCTAAATGCACATGCAATGGCACACATCATATCACATTCCATATAGAAAATATAATCATAAATGGAATATATCATGTCATGCATGAGATGAGACTCTTCATGCCCATAACCCCCGAGTCCTAATCAACTCCTCACATGCTAATGCCGCAGGAAACCTACCACGACATTTCTCACTCCAACAACTAAACCCATTGGACAACCCTCAAATATTTATTTAAATTTTTACCAAATCCCGTGTGTTATTTATGGGCCACGTCATTTTTCGGGGTCGCACCGCAGGATCGTCGTACGCCTTCCAACATTTTTACGGGCTTTCACCGCCAGTGATAATGTCTAACCGCATATAAATTTGGGTCTTTCACCCTGGGGGGGGGGGGAATCTACTCTATCTTGCTACGCCCAAACACACGTACTGGCATTCATTCTGTTTTATACAACCGAGTTTCGATTTTGACGTTGTCCCATTTCCTCGATTCACTCCGACATTCACCAAAAATGGTGAATAACTCGTACTCATGAACCCACACTCGACTCAACGCGATGACTGCAGACAAGGAAATGCAATCATGTCATTTCATGCTATGTCATGCTACATGCACAATAAGAGTTACATGCAATATTTCAAAAACATGGATAATTATATTTTCTACATATAATTTACATCCATCACAATAGCATATCTCAACACAATATTTTCACAATCAACATGTTATTCGATCAAGCAATAACACACAAATGCCCCCAATCTCGACTCCATAAAATAGGGGGCACCACACGGCCCTTCACCTGCAGGAACCAATTTTTGGTTCATTTGTCACCCAACCACTAAGACACCAAAACTCACAATAAAACCCAAGGACATCGATCTCGGGATCGAAACCAAATTGTCAACAAAGTCCAAAACTGTCCAAAACCAGTCCCAAAATTTAGGGACTAAAACACCCGGCCAGTTTCGGCCCCCAAAGGCAGTCTATGCCATTAAATGCCCTTTAGGCTAGAAATAATATAAGTAGGAAAATTCCTTACCTCACGGAGTTTGACGAAAATCTAAGATTTTGGTACCCACGCGTAGCCTGTGATGCGTGGATTGACTTTTACTCTTAGACCGTCGAGATTCAACCGTCGGAATGCACGGAAAATCTCCCTTTTTGTTTATCTCTCCCATTTCTCTCTCTCTCTCTCTCTCTCTCTCTCTCTCTCTCTCTCTCTCTCTCCCTTGCTTCCCTCTCTCTCCCTATCTTTTCCTTTTCTTTCTTTTTCTTTCTTCCCTTCTCCACCCACTTCTTTCTCTCTCGCTTTGCTCCATCCTTATCTCTTTCATTTCTTTCCATTTTCTCTTTTTCTCTTTCTTTTCTTACTCTTTCTCTTTTCTCATTTTCTTATCTTCCCTTTTCTCTTTTCTCCTCCTTCTAGCTTCTGCTACCTCAGATGGATCAAGTGGGGAAACTTCCCTCCCACTCTTCCTCCTGGCCACTTGTCATCACCATGTTTTTCTTCCTTATTTTCTTTATTTTCTTTTTCCTTTTTATTACATCATGTAACACATGGCTCAATATGAGCCATTTATTCCAAGTGAACCACATGGCTCTTGCCATGTGTCACTCCCTTGGGGTGCCATATGGCATCCACATGATCATGCAATGTCACTCAACACCCGATGCCTCAAAAAACGTGAAATTTCGACTATATCGGAATTGACGAAATTCCGACTTTATCGGAATTTGATTTAATTCGACCGCAGAATCTAGATTTTCACAGACGACCAACAATGAAGTCTGTTTCACATTTGAGATCTAGAAAATTTCCGATTTTCAACCGAAATTACCATTTTACCTTTTTTGAGAAAAACTGAATTTTTTCCGGGTGTTACATTCTTCCCCCCTTAACAGAATTTCATCCCCGAAATTCACACATACTAGCACACAAACACATGCATATGCAGTAATTATTCTAGTGCCGACCTTAGACCACACCTTCGCCTCCTCAAATAGGAAAGGATATGTGGGCTCCTCATCGTGTCCCGTGTTCCCAAGCCGCCTCCTCCACCCATAGAATTGCCACAACACTTTCACTAGCCACACGATCTTGCGTCACAAAACTTGATCCCGGCTATCCAAGATACGCACTGGTCCCTCCTTGAAGGTCCCATTAGTATCAATAGTAATCTCTCCCCAAACCACTACATGATATCAATCTAGAGTATATTTCCGGAGCATAGAGACGTGGAACACCTCATGGACACATGATAAACTCGGTGGTAGTGCCAACCGATAAGAAAATGTACCCACCCTCTCGATTATCTCGAAGGGCCCAACATACTCGCTAGCTTCCTCGCTGTCGATCTAATCACTTCTCTCTGAGGCATCACCTTTAAGAAGACATGATCACCCACCTCAAACTCCAGAGGTCGACGCCATCTATCGGCGTAGCTCTTTTGTCGGCTCTAAGCGGTGAGAAGACGCTTCCGAATCAAATCCATCTTCTTGGAGGTGTCTCTAATCAAATCCGGACCAGTGATGGAGTGCTTCCCACCTCCCTCGCCCAACGCATCTGATCGACATGGCCTCCCCTTACATGTGGCCTCATAGGTGCAATCTCGAATACTCTCGCCTGATAAATCGTTGTTGTAGGTGAATTCGCTATGGGTAAATGCACTCCCGGGCCTACCCTTGAGGTCTAGGACACATGCACGTAGCATGTCCTCTAAAAACTGCATGGTCCTCTCGACCCACCATCCGTTCAAGGATGAAAATGTCGTGTTTCATTGTCAATTATGTCCTGCTGGCCTTTTTGAAAATCTTTCCAAAAGTGTGTCAGAATCTGGTCCCCGTCTGATAGGATAGAGACTTGCACTTCCATGTAGCCTGACAATCTCACGATTATAACGGGCATAATTCCTCCCTAGCATGAAGGTCATCCGCACCACTAGAAAGTGTGTCGACTTAGTAAAGCCGATCCACTATAACCCATGCGCATCATGCCTCCGCCGTGGTTCGGAAAAGTGGGCCTACAAATCCATCATGACATGCTTTCACTTCACTCTCTTTAGCTACCTCTAATGGCTGGAGTAGCTCACAGCTTCCGATGCTCGGGCCCCTTTACTCCATCGACACGTGAGACAATCGGGCCGACAAAACCTAACGTGTTGCTTCATTCCTCTCCACACATCAAGACTAAGATCTCATGCACTGTGCCACCTCGGATGGCCGCAGAAAACGAGAGCAATGGAACTCTTTGAGGATCTCCTCTCTCAAATCGATCAACTTGGGGAACCACCACCCATCCCCTATACCGAAGACTACCATTTGTGTTGATGGCTCCAAATTTCTTCAGCCACTGCACCTAACAATACTCTACCCCGATGGATATTCCCCACGCCCATCTCTAGGACTAATCAACCTACTCGCAGTGGATGGCGAGCTACCAAACTCCTCGCGCCCCGGAGCCCGATCACTATTTTGCAAAGCAAATTGTCCCATAGTCTCAGCATCCGCCACTCCCCGAAGTTACACTAGCTAAGACTCCGCGACTTCGAACGAGTGCATCGATCACATTTGCTCACTGTGATCGGGCACGCACGACACGGCGCCGCGGTATGCACGACAAGAGACCTTTGGGCGCACTAACAAATTTTCACGCATGCGGTCGAGGCATTCCTGGCCGCTAATAGACTTGGATGTCGAGCTCCCGTGGTTGCGACATAGCATTTTTCATGTTGCGACAGAGTTGGGTCGTCCGGTGTCGCGATAGAGAATTTCCTGTCGCGACAGAGTTAGGCCATGGGAGGTTCCCATAAAAATGCGGTCGTGCTCGCGTCGCAAAGGACAACGCTCTCACACGCACATGACACGCCCGCGAGCGAGCGCACTAGGGCATAGAGCGAGCGATCAAAGTATAGCCACAGTAGACGCGATGTATGAATGTTGTTTGCGACAGAGGTTCTCTCGTGGGCGATAGAGGAATTCTATAGACGTAGATTCTCCACGCGACAAACCGGTCTAGTAGGGGCGTGAAAAAATTTTGACCCCCAAGAATTGGGGGCGCTGCCAACTTTTTGAGAAAATTGAATTTTTCCGGTTTTACATATGAGCCATTCAACTATGTATCATGTGTCCTATGGACATTATGCCTTCTGTGGTATAAGCCACACCACATGGCTCTCGCCCCATGTGCCCACCTCCTAAGGTGCCAGCAAAGATCCACATAGTCATGCCATGTGACACCATTCCATGTGTGACCCGACACCCAAGACTTAAAACGTGAAATTCCAACCATCTCTGACCAACGAATTTGATTGGGTAACTAGATTTCGCAAGACGAATTCAATGGTAAAGTCCATTTCATCATCCGAGATCTAGGAAAATTCCAGATTTTCCACCTGCATTATTGCGACAAATTACCGTTTTGCCTTTTTTCAAAAAAATTGAATTTTTCTCGGGTTTTACACCATCAAACCCATAACTTTGAAAGAAAAACAAATTAAAGTAAGTACATAGTAAAACATGATTTAGAAATATTAAACATCCCAATATTCATGTATAGTTTATTTGCGTGCGCAGCTAGTGGAAATGTCATAAAGTTACATCTAAAACATGAAATTTCGTCGTTTCTTTTCATTCTTCATATCCTCCTATCATGAGTGTATACACGTATTTCATGATTAATTGAGTTTAGAAATTTTATTGGAAATAAAGAGGAATAATGTTATTATAAACAAATATAGTTAAGTACTTCATCAACTTTTTTTCAAATAAAAACATTAATCAAAGACGAATAATACTATATAGTAACCATGAAAAAATACATGTAGCAACTAAGGGACTTATCATGCATGATCATGATGCATCAACATGATTCATGATTAGTTGTAACACAAATGTAGTCCATTCCCCTCTAATTCCATCAAATTCAATTTTGAGAATATATCTTTTTATCACCAAACCTAAAATCAAATCGATAATTAAGACAATAACATTAAAATAAACAAATTTTGGAATTCTAAAATTGTTTCCAATTTATTACATGAGTACAGCTGATCTACGATGATTGTTGGATCAACAATTATCTCTTTAATGAATCTCATAATTAAGTAGCCACATTGAAAACCTCCTTGTCTTGGACACTAAGTAATCAATTATACTTGATTAATCATATATACATGCGCTATTGTATATGTGGCGCTGACCCGGGGTTTATTAACCACGAATCAACTGAAACCCTGCGTATCTCATATCATGAGACCCATACATGAGTAAAAATGGCCACGTCGAGCCCATACATCCATACTCATCAAAATATAATCAACTATATTACAATAGTTTCAAGAGTTAGTTACACTCTTATATAACATGCATAAATCGAAATGTTGAGTACATGTTCTACAAAAATATAAAATCAAAGCCACATGTAAATCTCTTCTCAGCGGCCTCTTAGTGAAAGGCGTGCGTCTTCTGAATACTCTGTGCACGAAAGGGGGATCCTATGAAGGGGTGAGCAATGCCCAGTAGTGATAATCTCCTACATGGGTTACTCCCCACCTAAGTGCACATGCAATGGCAAACACACAAATTCAAGTGAATTCATTATTCCTACTCGAATGTCTACATGCACGATCCGTAAGGTTCGGAGTCCTCACGGCTCCCTCATGCATGCCTAGACGAGTGTGAAATACTGTTTTCAAAAACAGAAAATTTTGTTCCTAGTGAAGACATAATACAAATTTTGATAAAATTTTATTGGAGCAACCCTCCGTGAGCAGATTCTTTGGATAACTAAAAGCAGTGCGTGGGTCGCCATAGGATGATGAGCCCAGACAACTCTCAATGATTCTTCGAAAAATCTTAAATCAATTCATTTGACAATATGTTTTCATGTCATGCACTTATAACTACTGTTCTAGGTTGCACCAGTACATATGAAATGCAATATGCCATTTCACCATAAATCATGTTAATATATCACGCTTGCATATATGAACGAAAATCATACACAAACAACATGTTATTCATTCATGACAATAACATAAATTAGCTCACATGGGCTAATAAACAATCAGGCAGTCCATCTTGGAACTGCTGAAGCATCATATAAACGACCTGACATGTTATTCAAGCGCTTAATAACATATCAACCCCTGAAGCAGCCGAAACGGTCCACGATCGGTTTGAGTGTCAGAAACCACTTTAAGGATTTTGCCCACTTAGTCAGTTTTGGAACCGAGATGAGCGTCCATTCCGGCCCCGAACATCACACAACCATTCTATTGGCTCTTAGCGAAGAATAATCGTAGTAGGAAAACCACCTTTGAAGTTTGTCGAAACTCATGGCCCAGTACCCACGCGTAGCTCTTGCAGTGGGGATCAACTATCACCTCTTGTCTCGCTGGAGTTTGATGAACCGATCGCCGAGAAATTTAGAGAGAAGTGGAGCTTCTCACTCTAAAAACTCTCTTTCTCCCTCTCTCTTTCGGTTCCCTCTTTCCCTCTCTTCCTTTCCCTCCCAAACTGATTTGGGATAAGATGGGTCAAGATTGGGTGTCTTCTCACTTGCCAAGTGTCCAATTCTCATTGGCCACTTTGGATTACACTAATCTCTTATCTATCTACCATGGATTTCCTTCCAATAGCATAATGTCATATGTCTCATGGAACCATGCTGGTACCGTATTTTGACTGTTACGCATGACACGTGGCACCTCTTGAGCCGCGCAATGTACAGTGTCCATCAGGTGCCTCGAAAACATGGAAATTCCATTGTCTCGGAATTCGATGAAATTCAACGTGGTTGCTAGATTTCATAAGACGATTCCAATGATGAAATCTGTTTTGTCATCCGAGATCTAGAAAAATTCCGGATTTTGAACAAAATTACCATTTTATCATTTTTCAGAAAATTAAGTGCTTTGAGTGCTACAGTATCGCTAAATGTGAAAGCAAAATTTGGAAATGTCACATGCCTTGTTATCAAGATGGTTCTCCTTAGATGTTTTTCTTTAAGCTATTTGAAGGACCCTACAAAATAAGTTCAATGGGGTAATTTTTTTCAAATAGATAGATACTATATATTTTAACACATATAAATAATAAAGAAATATATTTTGGAAGTGATAAATGAATTTCTAGAAAATTATAATGTATTATAAAAAATAATAGAAAGAACTTACATATTACTATCCTTTAAGTCCTCACATGGTTTTCTATGATCAAGATAATGGACTATCATTCTCCTTCCAAGCTCCATTACTACCAGCACCCTAGTGAAAACTAAAACATTAAAAACAAAGGTATTATCAATTAGAAATATAAGGAATCATGAAACCTCTTACTTAAGTCTAATACTAAGCTAAAATTTACATTTTTCTTTTTTCTTTTTATGTTTCTTTTCTTTTCCCTTAGTTTTTCTTGGTTTATTTTTTGTTGATATTTGAATTTAACTAAAACAGAAAATGCTACCATTTTGTTTCTATTTCTTTTTAATTTCCATTCAGTTTCTTGGTTTTGTTTTATTTGATCTTTGAATTCTTTAAACAATAAATGTGTTTTTAGGAGTTTTTTTCTGCTTCTAAAGTTTTCCCATTTCCTACAAAGCACTTCTTCTATTTACATGTAAACGGATAAAAAATCAAACAACCCTCCATCTAGTAGCTTTCCTATCTGTATCAAACTAAATTAATATACTAAAAACACTTCTAAATGGAATATGATTTCCTTAATATATTAAAATTAATGAACATACAGGATCTTAAGTTATATAATGTTTCATATTCAGTTTCTACCATACAAATAAAATATAAATAAATATAAAAAATTACTCTTACATTTAATAACATTTATGACTACAATATTTGAACTTTATAAATATTTTTATTATATTATTCAATACTATATTTATAATATATTATCATATCTTTTATAAATAATTTTAGATTTTGAAGACACAAATTTAATTTTATAATAATATTTATATTTAAAATAATAATAAATAATAAATTGTAAAAACAATAATTTTATTGTTTTAATAATTTTTATTATTTATGTATTACAAATATAAATATTATTATAAAGTATTCAATGTTCAAATACAAAGTATTATATAAATATAATGATGAATAACATAATAAAAAACAAACAAAAGTTCAAATATTAACAGTCATAAATGTTATTAAATATCAGAAAATTTTATATTTATTATATTATTTTATTTGTATGTAAAACTAGATATAATTTTATTACATATATATATATATATATATATATATACATATATATATATATATATATATATATATATATGCAAAAATCGGATATAGATCTTATCAAACTATGAAATCTTATTGTTTTAATAATTTTTATTATTTATTATTATTTTAAATATAAATATTATTATAAAATTAAATTTGTGTTCAAAATCTAAAATTATTTATAAAGATATGATAATATATTATAAATATAGTATTGAATAACATAATAAAAAATATTTATAAGTTCAAATATTGTAGTATTATAAATGTTATTAAATGTAAGAAATTTTTTATATTTATTTATATTATTTTATTTGTATGGTAGAAACTGAATATAGACATTACATATATATATATATATATATATATATATATATATATATATACAAAAATCGGATATAGATCTTATTAAACTGCTGAAATCTTATTCGTGTGTAGTATATATATGATCTTTTCAAACTGAGAACAATATATATATTATCCACCAAGCAGAGATCAACATATATATTATCTCAAAATCCGATTTTATGAAAGATATATATCCTATATATATATATATATATATATATATATATATATATATATATATACAAAAATGGACATAGATCTTATCAAACTATGAAATCTTATTCGAGTGTGAAAACATATATATAATATATGATCTTTTCAAACTGAGAACAATATATATATTATCCACCAAACTGAGATCAACATATATATATTATCTCAAAAATCCGATTTTATGAAAAGATATATATCCTAGGATTCGAGTCATCCGAAATGAGATGAACACCATTCATCATGTGAATTTAAAGAAAGCATTCACTATCCCTAGAGATCCAATTATGAGGCCACATAGAAAGAAGAATCATGCAAATTAATGATTCAAGATTAGTCAATGATTTCCAAGATCGATTAAATCAAATCATGAACTTTATTCATAAAAAGGTACGAGTCACAAAATAAATTAAAAAATATGACAAATTTAGGCTTCAAAACTTTGAGCTCCCAAAACCTTAGATAAGGAACTTGTATTTGTCCTTAGAGATGAAGAAAATAAAACCCACTAACATACATATTTCTTTTACTTGAATATTTTATTTATTTATAAATATATCATTTAATTAGGGTGATTCCCTTTATGGAATATGTTTTTTTTATTTACAAATATCTCATTTAACTTAATTTATTCTTATCAAAATTGTATATTTAATACCCTTTATCCAATTTTGCATTGCATGTAGTCAACTTTCAACTTGGATAAAATCAAATATATAATATATAAAATTTAATTTTATATAGATTACTTTACACTCTAATTTAAAAGTTATTTTGACTTTTTATATACAATTAAATGTTTTAAAGCATTAAATTTATTTTATATACTTTTATTTAAATATAAAAATATAAATTTTTACTTTTTCTATTTTTATGATATAAATAAAGTTACAAAAACTTTCATTGATAATACTTTCACACTTGTGGAATCCCATCATCAAAGTAAATCTTAAAGTTTTATTTGGTAATCAATTTCCATCTTAGTTTAAACTTTTTACAATAAAATTTTTTAAATTTGTTTTAATTTTTTATACTAAAAAAGTTAAGTAATTTCAGATAGAAAAAAGTTTTAAAAATTTTCAAATATATGAAAAATAGTTTTTTTATTTATAAAACATTAATAATAGTTTATTATAGATTAAAAACATATTTTTTGAAACTATTTTTAAAAATTAATTTTTCAAGTTTGTTTTTGAAAACAGTTTATATCTAGATCATTTAAACAAAATTGTATTATTTAAACAAAAGATTCAGCCCAAAAAAACAAAGATAGATATCTATCTTCTCTCAAAAATTACGTAGTCCATGGTTAGCCTTCTAGAAACTTTAAAAAAAAAAAAACCTACTAACTTGCCCTTTAGAAATTTCTAAACCATGTCACCAACGTTAGTAAGCTATGAATTCATTCATTTCTCCTCTTATGTCATTTTATCTCCCTGTGTCTATGAACAAGATCCTGGATTCGTGCTTCATAATCTACTTTTAGAAATAATGTGACGTCAAACAACTAAAAACAGTGTAGAAGACTAATCCAAAAATAGTTTTTTTTCCAATAACTATTAAAAATATTTATTTATGTCTAATAAAAGTATTTTTATGTTTAAATATAACTACTATTAGAAAGTATAAAGAAACATTATTTTAAGAAAAGTTAATAAATCATTTATTCTCCAATTATCTAAACAAACTTATAAAATTAATTAATTCAAATTTATTTTCAAAAAAAAAAGACTTTTAGTTTCCAATAATCATAAAACTAATGATTCCTTTCAAAAAAAAGCTAAAATATTCTTTTATTTGAAATTTACAAATATATAGCCTTCAGCAATTTTCTTCTAAATATAAGTTGTTACAAAATAAAGAGAACAATTTTTAAGTTGATAATTAAGATACTTTGTTACTTGCTGAATATATTTGACCAAAATTATCAAAAAAATAATTTTAGATTTATTTTCTAAATATTTCGTCGAAAACAAACTTACAAATAATTAAATATATATATATTTTAATGGATTTATTATTATCCATAAATATGAATTACAACAATTTCTTTCTAAATATTATTACTTAAAATTTTAAATAAAGATGTAAAACCCCGAGAAAATTTTAATTTTTCTGAAAAATGGAAAAAATAGTAAAAATTGAAATGGTTGAAGCCGTAAATTTTCTAGATCTGGATGACAAAATGGACTTTCTGAATTGGATTCGTCTACTTGAAATCTAGATTAACCTGTGATGAAATTTCGTTAAATTAAAGACGATTGAATATTCACAATTTTAGGATGTCGGGTGTCCAATGGACCTAAAAGCGGAGGATTTTGAAAAATCTTGAAAGATAAAAATAAATTAAGTAAAGCTCATTTAAAATAAATTGAACTTACAGATTGACATAAAATAAATTATTTCGAGATAGAGCGGACCCGGAATGAGTAATGGATACATGGCGCGATATGGGCCATGTTTCCAAACTTAAGAATTAAGTTAGACAAAAGGTGTAAGACCCGAGAAATTCCAATTTCTGGAAAAATGGCAAAATCGTAATTTCGATTACAAAATAGTAATTTTGGTTAAAAATCCGAAATTTATTCTCTGGATCTCGGATGACGAAATGGATTTCATCGTTGGAATCGTCTCGAGAAATCTAGCTAACACGTAAATTTACCGTGAAATTTGAGACGGTCGAAGTTGACACGTTTTTCGAGAGGCATCATGATTCGGGTGCCGTAAGATAATTTTCTAGGTAAGCGAGAGTCACATATAACACGTACTCATGTGCCATAAGTGGTATGGTACAGAAATGATAGTGATGAAAATGGGCGGCCGAGATAGTGCGAATATCAAAGCGAGAAAAGAGGGACATAACGGTCAATTTTAGAAAGTTTAAGTCACTAAAGACAAAAATGGAATGATGTTTGTCCCTTACAAAAGAGTAAGAAAATGAGCCCAAAAACATTAGGAAGGATCTGTGAAGCTGCGGAAGCAAGAAATGGAGTTTTAGTGTGAGAAGATCTTCCTTCTCTCTCTAGAAATCTGGGTGATACGGCCGTCATTGATCTTGGGACAGAAGGAAGGCATACGGAGGGGCTTCGCGTGGGTGCCAGTTAGGGAGTTTTTCTCAAACTACGAGAGGTAGGATGTTTCTCCTACTTGGGTTTTGTTATTCCTTCTTTAAGTACTTTTTTTCGATGTTTGGTGAATGTGAGGCCGTGAGGGTCGTTTGATCAGTTGAAACTTGGGACCGGGTGTCTCAAAATTTTAGAAATTTTACAGGTCAAGTGACTATGAGGCTGTGTAGGGTCTTCTAGTTCATAAATTATAGAAATGAATTGTATGTATGATATGCATGAAGTAGAATGGCTAGTGAGGCAGGGTTCACTAAGTGAGCCAGATGATTTAATAATTCAGTAGTACTTGGGGAACTTTCACGCTATTCAAAAGCAGTGTTCATCAAATATTTTAATTAATGTGTTTAATTCAGAGCAATTATTAGAATTGCACGTGTTTGATCATTAGCCCAAATGAGCTAATTTTGATGTATGAAATGAGAATTTACATGACATGATTGTGCTGAATTGAATTCTTGTAAATATATGCATGTTTATATATTTACATGTACGAATTAAATTTATCATTGGAATTTTGGCATACATGTCCATATGCATTGGAACATCCTAGGACTATAGGAGTTAGTGCATGAGACGAGTCTAGATAAAATGGTTCGGAGGGTTGTCTAAAACTAGAAATGATCGGAGGGTAGTCCATACTTAAAATATCAATCGTCGGAGACGGCCCAATGGATATACATCGGAGGGTAGTCCACATACAATATCAATCGTCGGAGACGGCCCAATTGATATACATTGGAGGGTAGTCCACAAATAAAACATAATATTCTGTGCGAAGCAGCGAGTGTGAGGAGTCGTGAGGACTCGGGATGCGAGTTGGTGTGTGTCATTAGGATCAATGCATTTGCCAGATAGCTGTGTTTAATTTGGAACATTGCACTGCGCTAGGTGGAGAGTAGCCCACTTAGGGCGATTCCACTCTTGAGCATTAGCTCACCTGTCTGAGGATGTCATTTGGTATAGGGAGGCGTGCGGTGACTCGTCCTGGGGATTGAGATCGGAAGAAGCGGGTTGTGGCTTTGGTTGATGATATATACATGTATTGAAATGTCCCAATTTTTAATATATGTATTGTATAAAGTGAAAATGTTGCTCTTGCAACTTCTTGGTATATAGTTGGATTCATAGTTTAGTATGTATTGAGTATCAGTTTGTGGGCCAAAAAGTAGCCGTATTACTCATGTGATTGGATATATTGGATATATTATGGATATATATTACTAACATTTGACAGGTATATACAGGTTTGTATTTGTGCCGCTCCAGTACAAAGGGAGACTCAGATTTTACGTGAGAAATGTCGTGTCCCACCCAGACATTCCACGAGTGTTCCGTCAAAGTTGACGGGTAGTCAACGGACCCCTGGGTTTGGGGCATCACAGCTTAGGTATACGAATACCTAGGGAGCTCGGATTTGGGTATCCATCACCACTTAGGTGGTTTGATGTAGAGTATAGGTATGGAAACTTAGAGTTGAGGTTGGCCTTAGGCCATAGTCGAGTAAGAACATCACCACTAGGTGTGGTTCGATGTTGAGTTTAGGTATGAGATTACCTAGGAAATCACGGGACAAAAACTAGGACACTGCATACATGTGTTTGATGTGTTTTGTGTGATTTGATAATTATGTTATTAATGTGAAAAATAGCCATAACATGAATGATGTGTGATCATGGATTTGTGATGTGTTGTGATTGTGTATGTGCTTAGTGATTAGCACTTAGTGTGTTGGGGAATTTATGGAAAACAAATCTTAGGAGTTTCTTGTGTGTGGCGGAAATGAAATAAATTGTAATCAATCTGTTTGGTTTATTGGATGACAAAATAGAATTTTTAATAAAATTTTAGATATTAGAACATTTTAGAGTTTCTGATTGAGTAAAGCGGAAAAGGAAACTAAATAAATAAATCATGTTCAATTTATTTGGTTTGTAGGATAATGAGATTTTAATAAAATTTTAGGTTGAACACTAGGTTTAGTGTTGAGATCATGAGGTTTTGAAATTTTTGGACAACATGGTCCAAGGAATAAAAGAAAAAAATTTATAAATTTATTTGGTTTAGAGGTGAAGCAAATAATTTTCTAAAGTTTACAAGTTGTAAAATTGAAGAAAGAATTGAATAGAATAAATTTTTTATAAATTTATTCCAGTATTACGAGAAAATGAAAAATAAAAAATAGGTATATTTTTTTGTATATCTTCGATATTTGGAAGAAATGAAAAAAAAAAAATGAAAATGAAAGAAAATGGTTTTCATAGATTTCACAATTAAAACTAAAGAAAAAGTGAAGAAACTAAATTTTATAAGTTTATTTTATTATGTGGAGAATGAAAAAAAAAAAAACATGGATATGTTTTGGATATTTCAAATAATTTGAAATAATTGGAAAAAACGAAAAAAATTTAAATATTTAATTAAATAAAATAAAACCAAATAAAATTAGACAAAATTTTCGAAAAATAAAATTTTCAAAAATGAAATTTTTGTTGATAAAAATATTTTAAATGCATAATTGATTGTCTTGCATTACCTGTAAATGTAAGGACAATGTGTATACACTGATGTATGTGTATGATTAGTGTCTCGGGGCTGTGTTTATGCCTTAGAGATACTGTATTGAGATTTAACTGCCATGTTAATTGTATAGATGGCTAGTAGAGGACGAGGACGTAGAGGGCGTCCACGGGGTACTGGTCAGGCACCACCAGTGTTTGATCAGCAGGCTTTTACTGAGGCTGTAGGTATTACAGCAGCTGCTATCGCACAGGCTGGTATAGCAGGTAGACAGGAAGGTCCTAGTAACCTCCAGAGGTTTAGGGCGCATCATCCTCCGACATTCACAGGGGGAGGAGATCCGATGGTGGTGAACCAATGTTATCTGATTGAGAAAGTGTTAGAGGTTATGGAGTACCTCTGACACTACAGTTGACTAGTTGTGATCCGGTACAGAGAGTGAGGCCAAAATATGGTGGAAATGGGCAAGGACCTCTAGAGACCTTAGAGGAGCCTTTGTAGGTGAGTTCTCCCTTAGAGATTAGGGCGAGAATAAGGATGATATGTCAAGGTTGCGAGCTAGAGATCTCGGGGACTCTACTCGCAGTGGACCTAAGGATCATGGACATGTCAGAGTTCGATGTCATCCTGAGGATGGGTTGGCTGACCGCTTACAGGGTCGTTATCGATTGTGATCGTAGGAGGGTTACCGCCTATACGCAGGCCGGTACTCGTGTAGTAATTCAGGGGGATAAGCATGATATTTTGCCCCAAACAGTATATGAGTCCAAGTGTCAGGGACCGTTAGCGAGTTGGCTAGCGAAGGCCTTACCACTGGGGATTAAGGAGACGGGGACTTGGGATTACCTCGAGTGTGTGCAGTTATGTGGATGATGTTTTCCGGATAAGCTGCAGGACTACCTCCACGGAGGGCCGTGGCTTTGGTATCGAGTTACGCCACGGTATTTCACCCGTCTACATGACTCCGCGCGGATGGTACCTCCACATAGGATGGTACTAGTCAAGTCATAGAACTCGCAGTCCAGCCACAGGAACCATCGGGACATGGGTTTATCGACCCAGCACTTCACCACGGGGCGCCCATTTATCATAAGAAGAAGGACAAGACACTTCAACTGCGTATCGACTATGCATTAGCCACCGGGTTGACGATCACAATCCACACCCATTACAGAGAATTACTATTCGTTTGATCAAGAGAGAGCGAGTCTACTCCAAGGATGTGACCTTCACCGTTACCATACTGAGTTGTGGGAGACAGATATCCCTAAGACATCGCTAAGACGCTACATAGTGCACTGAGTTTACTCGTGATGCCTCTTCGATTTGATCAAGGCTACACTATAGATCTCATGCATAGGATATTCTAACCCTTACTTAGATCAGTTTATCGAAGGTCTTCAGATGACACTGATCATCTTCATTAGAGCGGGAGCATGAGTATCACTGGTGATTGTTTACGCTGCAGAGACCATCACCAGATGCTAAGTTCGCATGCGAAGCTCGCTTTGACTGAGGCGAGATTTTGCACTTTTCGTGGTGTCACATCGTGAGTGTCACGACCTAGAGGTCGAGGCCGCATTGGCCGAGAGACCACCGTCAATCTTCGAGATACGTAGCTGGGATCACTGCATTACAGATCTATAGCGGCAAAGGTCTCATTCAAGACGAGATTACAACACGGACATGGACTCCATGGTCGACGGCCCCCGACCATGTAGAGACTGAGATGCCTAGAACCTGGATGCGTGTCGGGTGGAAGCCGGGGCAAGAGGCAGGGAGGATTAGCCTTCTTCTGCTCGGGAGGCAGGTAGAAGACTTCGTCACACGAAGCCTCGTGACCCAGGCTGGGATTAGTATGTGAGACTGGGATCACCCTGGGAGACAGTGGATCCCAGACTGGGATAGCAGATTCCAAGCACTGTAGAACATGAAAGACACTGTCATTCCTCCACACCCTACTACTTCGGCTCGAGGAACTGGGGTCAGCTGGGTGCTACACAAGACTCCCAAGACCTGGCAGAAGCAAGGCCGCAGTGTGGGTCAAAGTTATGACATATCGAGTCAAGAATCCGGTTTATGACCTTGTGTGGCAGGGACATATTGCTGTTGATGTCGTTTCTGACATTGATGATACCGACAACCATCTGGGTCAGTTACACTGGGACCTAATGCCGCATAATTCACACGCTGATTCGTGGGCTTAGAGGCGAAGGCCTTAGAGAAGCCGTGCATATGTTCTTCCTGTGATGTGGTGAGAGCTAGATCCTACAGTCAGATTACGGGTGAGGGATCGAGACTCGCTCATGGTGGACCCCGGATCGTGTCACAACAGGTGATGATTATGCTCAAAACAGAACATCACGCCGGCCTGGGTGTGCGTGCACTAAGATGGGTCATTCACCACCCTCGTGAGTGTGGGTCAGTTTGCTCTCGAACTACGTCCAATGAAGACTTGCCTAATCGTGAAGTGAAGAGTAATTAAAGTGTATCTGCAGCAATGCATCCCCTAAGGTGAGAAGCCTGGAGTTAGGGTGTAAGAGACCCGGGGAGATATCCCTAAATTTCTGTGTAAATGTATGAGGCTCGAAGTGTAAGCCGAAGAGTTAAGTCAGATAAAACACGCCAATTATCACGTAGACTTAGACTGGAGGATGTGGAGCCCGAGTGACTCGAGATTTGATTCCCTCGAATCAGATTGCGTTGTCGAGTCGGCAAGTGGCTCTGCACATGGATGTCGCTCAGACATGGACCAGCCGATTTCCATCCATTGATCGTCAGTGATTGCGACCTGAAGGTCACGCTACACACCAAGTAAGGGTTGCGGTAGGTTACATGTCAGCATTATATATTGTGTTGGGAGGACACGCTGAGCACGTGGTTCCGGGATCATAAGGGTAGAGGAGCACTGGCTCTTAGTGGAATCCTCCAACAATAAGAGTTGCGCGGCATACAAATGGCACCATATGAGGCATCAGATGGGAGGCCATATACATTACCGCTATGTCGCGACCGAAAGGGAGAGCTCCATCACTGGTCCTGATCCGATTAGAGACACCTCCGAGAAGGTGAGCCTGATACGACTGATGAGCTTAAAAGTCATCTAATTTCAGTCCATTTTTCTGATTGATTTCTATCTAAAAAAGACTGATTATGTGCAAAAATGTGGAATAATTCACCAAATCACAAGAGGAAACTCAAAAGAAAGAGAAATCATAAAGAAAAGGAATAGAAAAGGTCGAAAGGTAACGACACGACCGGCCGAATGATGCGGTGCAAATGAGAAATGCATGAAGAAGAAAGGATGGTTTAGCTACGCTTCGACAGCTGATGGAAGAATCACATCGCTGGGTCAGAATCACAAAACTCCAAATACACATAAGGGCAACCAAGGCGTAACGCGGTAGTCGCGAATAATAGAAACTCCGGCCGTGCAACCATAAATGGTCGAAGAACAAGATATGATGTCGCAACACAATTTCAGGTCGCGCATGTAATCAAAGAGCGAAGCGCAGATACGGAAGTCGTGGCACCGGTCAAGTCGCGACATACGAATTTTCTAAGAGACGTAACATAGAGGTCGCTACCATCAACACTGGAGTCAAGATGTCACGACGCTATCTGGTCGCTGGCATCGCTTCGTTGGCACCAAGGTCGCGACGCCATTCAACGGCCGCGAATATCGCTTGTAAGAATCATGTCGCGACGCCATTCAAGAGTCGCCATATTTCCATACCAGAATTAAGGTCGCTGAAGATCATTCAAATGGCCGCGACATCAATCGCAAAGAATTGATGTCGCGACGCTATCTGGTCGCTACATCGCTTGCAGAAGAAGATCGCGACGCTATTCACCGCCGCGACATCGGGCGAAGTAGCGAAGGTCGCGATATCATTCGCGGTCGCGATATCGCGTTAAGAACCAAGGTCGCTGACGCTATTCGGGAATGGTCGCGACATCACTAGAAGAATTGATGTCGCTGAGGCCATCCGCAGTCGCGACATCATTGCTTGCCAAGCATCAGTTGCAAGGAATGCTAAAAGACAAGTCGCGACCAAAATAAAAACCTCGCGACGAATGAGATGATCGTGAGGTCTCACAAAGACCCGAGGTCATATCAATAAAAAATGGGCCGCGAATATGAAATCCATAAGGAGATGCATCAAATTAGGCCCAACTTCAGAACTTATAAATACGCTACTGCCATCAAGGAAAGCAAATTTCTACGCTAAAAGAGATCCGTGGTAGCCGAGGCTCTTATATTTTAATTTTCTTTCGTTTTGATTTTATTTTTATATTAGCTTGTTATTTCTTCAAATTTGGATCCGGACTTTAGTCAAGTTAAAGTAGAAGCCGACGTGCACTTCATTTCTTTCTTCAAATTATCACTGATTGTCTCGAATTTAAACAAATTTTGGAATTTGACGCATTTCCGATTTACAAAGTGGTTTTCTGATCAACAAGCCATCGTAGGTGTAATCTAGTGATTTAGAAACCCATTTTCATCATCAGACTGTCGAAATTATCTTTCCCGCAGAATCATCGTGAGGCTAACAACTATCACTCAGGAATCTACTCGCCGGGCTCGCATTCTGAATTCATCCTATCAGAAGCGCGATACCCATATCAGATCGCCTCATTGCTCTGATTTCCGTGAGGCCCTTTCGAGTGACACAGAAGGCAACCCCGAGAGTGATGAACACTTCAAAGGTATACGATCCGATTAATGGTGATCTAATGAGCTCGAATTAAATTACAAACTTTCCTCCTCACTAAGTCGAGAATGAGTCAATGACTTATCCATTTAAACAAGTAAGAGGTCACCTCGATTCAATAGTAAGTCCAATCCCGTGTTAGTAAGGATCTAATCAAGGAAAGGATGAAGTGTTCCAATTTTGAGGAAGAGAAACCAGTCAAGTGTAAACCCATGCTATGCTTATGTCTTAGGAACTAAGGTTTACAAACTTCACGCCTGGTGTACGGGCGTATCAAAGAAAATATCCGTAACAAGGCAAACTTGTATTAAAAAGTAGTTATTTAATTTTCTGCCTTCTCGAAGAAACAAAGGAAGTTTAGATGATGAACAAAGGGGTATGGAGAGATCCAACTCGCACTATCATATTCCTCGACGTGTTTTAAAGCCGCGGGTTCATGAAGCAAAGTTTCGCAGGCTCAGAACTGATAAATTACAATAGCGCCTTTTCAATGATCCCTTTAAAAGATAATTGTTCAAATTCGAATTCATATTTTTGAATTTTCGCGAATTCACTTTGTTACAATTCACATATCTTAGGCTTATTTACATTTCCAAGGTTTGCAAAATTGATTCCAGTAATTACCTATCTCGAGTCCAAATAGTATGTAGCTCTGGAGTAGTCGGGTAGTTGATTGAGAATTCTCAGATCTCTCGTGATCGAGACCGGACTTTAAATCCAATTTACTACTTGTTCGACCAGACACTTGCAGATCCCGGGATCAAAACTAGAAAGAAAAATGGATTTATTCTTAAGAAACCCGCTTTAATCAAGATAATAGATAAGGAACACGACAAACAAGCTTCATGGCATTGTCGGGATTAGATAATAGTTCTTAGGTGATAATGTCACAATTTTTGTATAGGTGTTTCTTGGTTCACCATCAAAGAGGTGAACAAGGTTTTTGGCGCCGCCGTCGGATCAAAAGAATTTGGTGAATTCAATATTCTGACCAAAAGCGAAATACTAATTGACATAAATTACAAAAGAAAATTAGAAAATTTGCAAAAAATATGATTCAACAAAGAAGTAGTTTAGCAAGGTACCGAAATTTTGAAGAGCTTTCACGAGAAATACAATTTTAGGTATCATCGACTCCATTTGATCTCGAGATAGTTATAATTTTAGGAGTTAATTCATGCACATGAAGCAGGAGTCAATTATTGCCATTAGACACCGAGATCGGGAAGAACACTTTGTGAGGACCGAGAAAGGTTAAGAGGCAGAAATAGCGCAGATGACAGTATTTAAAGATCACTGTGAGCAAACAACCAGAGACCCGCAGCAGAAGTACCTCAAGAGCGAGACACTATGGAGGACTTCTAAAGACCAGTTATCCAAGATGAATACTCAAGCAGTGAGACAACCAACGATAGATGCTAACAATTTTGAGCTCAAGCTAGCCTTAATCACTATGGTTCAACAGAACCAATTCACAGGTCACCCTTCTGAAGATCCAAATGAACACTTGGGAATGTTTCTGAGAATGGCCAATACAGTTAAATTGAATGGTGTGAGACCGTAGCATTGTCATAGCTTCTGTTTCCATTCTCTTTAAGAGATATAGCTGCATCATGGTTTGACTCACTACCATATGGATATGTTAATACATGGGAAGAGCTGATGGAAGCTTACCTGGGCAGATTCTTTCCTCCATCCCTCACTTCTGAACGAAGAGGGGAAATTACTACTTTTAAACAAGGGGAGGATGAGAGTCTGTACACTGCTTGGGAGAGATACAAGAGGCTGCTGAAGAGATGTCCCATGCACGGGATAGACCACATTTAAATGGACATCTTCTTACTGACTCCATGAATTATACCTCAAAAGGTATAATAGATGCAGCTTAAGGCGGAGCATTCAGAAGAAGAAGAGCAGAAGAAGCAAGACAACTGATAGAGGATCTTGCTAGGTGCAACATGAGACCTCCTTCTGAATCCTCTGGGAGCAACAGTAGAGCTAAAGGAAATGGAATGATTGAGCTGAACAAGATGTCTCATTCTTAGGCTAAGTCGGGATGCATTTGATGACGGCTGGATGTAAGAATGCACTCTGCAAATGAGATAGGAGCAGTGGAAAGAGAAGGAAGAGTAATAATGCTGAGGGGCGCGCTGAAGAGGTTTCCTATGCTGAGGAGGCTGGGGCCATTTGAATGAGCAGAGCATATCATTTCAAGCTCAACCCCAACTCGCAACCCATTATACCTCAAAGATTAAGGAACCATGAGAATTTTCTTATGGTGGAGGAGCACAACACGTCCCAAGACATGGGCAAATGTTCAGTAGGGTATGCTCCACCAAGGTTCCAAAGAGTTGAAGAATGGTGGAGAGAGAGCGTAATGAACACGTGGTCAAAAAGGGCTCGACCACACCGTGATGTCATAGCCTACGGGGAAAATAAAACGCCGTTGAACTTCCATGGAACAAAAGTTTGTAGAATTGAAGCTTCAAATACCAATTCTCACCCTTCGAAGACCACCAATGCCTCTCTCAAGAACCTTGAAACACAATAGGGGTGAATCGGGCCCCGACCCCGCGTAATCGATGAAAGATGTTTTTCCCAGTGACATGAAGAAAAATCCAAAGGACTGCATGGCTGTGTAGCTTAGAAGTGGGAAAGAATTAGAGAAGGAAAAGTTAGAGAAAGATGAAGGCAACAAGGGAGAAGGAAGCAAGAAGAAAGCCCAGAACTCTATGCTTGTAGTCCCATTCCCGCAGAGACTGCAAAAGTCAAGGATAGAGGAGCAGTTCGCAAGGTTCTTAAAAACTTTCCAGAAGTTGGAGATAAGCATGCCATTCATAGAAGTGGTAACTCAAATGCAACTTTATGCCAAATTCCTGAAGGAAGTCTTAAGCAAGAAGAGAAGAATTGCAGAGGAAGGAGTAGTGAATCTGACTGCCACTTCAAAGGTCATGGATAAAGAAGAATTTACCGTAAAAGATGAAAGATCCACATTTCAACACCTCACACGGAGAATTCAATTTCAAAAGGCTCTTTCAGGATTCGGGTGCTGCGATAAAACTTAATGCCATTATCTCGTTGTAAAGAAATTAAGTTTGGGGAGCTTACTCCCACCACTGCTACTCTTCAAATGGCAGACAAACTTACAGAACCGAAGGAGTCATTGAAGACGTGCTCATAAAGGTGGGGAAATTCGCTCTGTAGACTTCATAACTCGACATGGAAGAAGATTCAGTTCCTCCGCTAGGAAGGCCATTCTGGGCAACTGAGCCGCTTTAATAGATATGCGTATGAGTTCTCACTCGTGGTCAGAGAAGGCGTACCGACTTCACCGCTTCAAAAGTTTGAAGAATGTAAACACAGATAGTAGTGATTAAGGTTAGTAGATGATGCTTATCTAACAACTCTGATTGTTATTATGATTGTTATGCTCAACTTCCTATCAATGTGAAAATGAGATGAATTTCCAAGACTAATGTGTTAATGCCGATTTTTCCGCACATCGCCAGACTTACCGAAAAGGTGTTTAGCTCCAACCAAACAAGATGACAATGGAGACAATAAAGAAGAGAAGGAATTTCCATCAAGAAACCAAAGTACGTATATTAGTTTTAAAAGAATTGCCAAGTCATCCTAAGTATGCTACTTCAGCCAACAAAGAGTAAGCCGTTGATTATCTCTAGACCTGATGTCAAGAAAAGAAGTCGTTGAAAATTTTGGAAGAATTATCAAGAGTCTATCGCTTCGGGTCTATGATGAATTAAAGGGTATCAATCACAATATGCATGCACAAAAATATTGCTTGAGGAAAATCTAAAACCATTCAATATCAAAGAAGTAGATCGAATCCAGCTTCGCGAAAGAAGTAGTCAGAAGGAAGTGCTCAAACGGTCAATGTCGGGTTTTATATATGCAATCTCGCATAGCCTCGAAGGGGCCAAACATGTGGTTCCCAAGAAAGGTGGTTCACCGTGATCCTAAATGAAAAAATGAGTTAATTCCAACAAGGATCGTGACAGGATGAGAGTATGTATCGACACTAAGTCAACACAAGAACTGTGAAGGATCATTTCCACCGCCTTCTCATCGATAAAATGTTGGACGATTAGCAGGACACCTCATTTTTGTTTCCCGGATGGGTATTCAAAGTTATAATCAAATCTGCCATTGCACCCGAGGACCAGGAGGAAACCACATTCACATGCCCCATGGCACCTTTGCCTCTAAGATGCCATTTGGTCAGGCAATGCTCCTACTACTTTTAGAGGTGTATGATGTCCATGTTCTCGATTTGGTCAAGAGGTCATGGAGATTTTTATGGATGACTTCAACAAAGATATGGATCCAGTTTTGAGCATTGTCTAAACAACCTGGAAACAGTGCTTCAAAGATGCAAGGACAAACAACTAGCTTTAAACTGGGAAAAGTGCCATTTCATGCTAACTGAAGGTATTGTTCTTGGTCATAAAATTTATGCTACTGGACTAGAAGTGGACCAATCAAAGGTATCAATTATCAAGACTCTTGCACCACCCACAACAGTTAAAGGGATAAGGAGTTTCTTGGGGCATGCTGGATTCTATAGGAGAAAGACACAAAGTTTAGTTTTGATGACTCCTGCAAGGCAGCCTTTGAAGAAATCAAGATCAGATTAGTTCAAGCACCGATCATGGATGGACCAGAATGGGATCAGGGATTCGAAATAATGTGTGATGCCGCGATTTCGGGCACGGGAGCCGACAAGCAAGAAAAGAAAAGATATTCAGAGCCATATACTATGCTAGCAGAACCTTCAATGAAGCCCAAGAAAACCATTCAACTACTGAAAAGGAGATGCTAGCCATAGTTTTTGCTTGTGAGAAATTCAGGCCATACATTTTGGGATCCCATATTATCATTCACACTGACCATGCAGAATCAAATATCTGATGTCGAAAAAGGAAGCCAAACCAAGACTGATATCGCGGGGTGTTGTTACTACAAGATTTTGATCCGTAATTAAAGATAAGAAGGGTTGTGACAATGTGATAGCCGATCACTTGTCCGCAGTAGAAAGAAACAAAGCGTATGAGGAGAAGGCGTGACTATCGTGAGAACTTCCCGCATGAGCAACCGCTTCAATTGTCATTCCAACTCCTACGGTATCGATATCGTGAATTACTTGGCTTGTGGAGTAATTCCTCCGAAATTCAGCTATCAACAGAAAAGAAAGCTCAGGACCGACAACAGGTACTACATCTGGGATGACCCACTGCTATTTAAAAGAGGTGCTGACATGATTATAAGAAGATGTGTGCCAGAGAGTGAACAATGCAAGATTGTGAATGAATGCCATGCATCACCATATGGGGGACATTTCTCTGGAGAAAGAACATCTCATAAGATACTCCAATCGGGATTTTATTGGCCCATTATCTTCAGAGACTGTACCGAATGGGTCAAATTATGTGATAGATGCCAAAAGATTGAAATATCAAGAATAGAACGAAATGCCCTACGAGGCATACGGTGTAAATTTTTGATGTAATGGGATAGATTTATGGGACCCTTGCCACCATCATTTGGAAACTTGTATATACTGCTAGCAGTAGATTATGTTTCCAAATGGGTGGAAGCAATAGCTTGTCCAAGGAATGATGCTAACACAGTTGTGAGTTTCTTGCAAAAGAACATTTTGAGCAGATTCGGAACACCCAGGACTATCATCAGTGATGGGGGAAGCCACTTTGCAAACAAAATATTTGCCAAGCTCATGAAAGGTGTACGGATCAAACATATAATGAGCCTAAATTATCACCCCCAAACTAATGGACAAGCAAAAATTTTCAATGTGGAGATTGGGTAAGGATCCTAGAAAGACCTGTGGTTCAAGCAGAAAGACGGTCTTCCAAACTTGATGATGCACTTCTCAGCTTGCTGGTGATAACATTCAAAACTCCCATCGATGTCCTCATACAGAGTGATTTTCGCAAGCCATGTCACCTCCTCTTTAACTCGAATACAAAGCCATGTGGGCCATCACAGTCGAACTTCGATTTCAAAATTGCAAAAGAAGAGATCGCTTCCAACTCGAATGAACTGAAAATCGAGAAACAAAGCCTATGATAATGCTAGAATATACAAAGACAAGACAAAGAAATGGCATGACTGCTGATAACGAGGAAAAAGTTCGTATGTGGGATCAAGTTCGCTATTTAATTCCGTATTAAGATTATTTCAGAAAAATTGAAATCAAAATGGAGGGACCATATACGCTGGTGTCAAGTACTACATCTGGGAGCAAGAACACCTCAGACCGATGCTAGGGAAGAATTCAAGGCTAATGGTCAAAGACTGAAGCACTATCTCAACAGGGAGATAGAAAAGGAGGAACTCCAGCTGGTGAATTGAGAGAGAGAAGGCTTAAAACAGCTAGTCCAGCTAAGGACTCCAAAACAGAGCAGTTCATGGGAGGTAACCCATATAGATTTTTGATTCTTTATATAAACTTTGAAATTTTTTTTTTTATTATTACTCGTTTTGAATTTCTTACTTAGTCATGATTATTGGACATACGTTAGTATTTGATCAATTTAACTTTTGATATTGTTAGCAAGAGGCGTTTGATGCAGAATCAAATGGCTCGTGAAAGGAACAAACCTGACAACTCCAAAGAATTCACGTGAAAGAGCGACTTGAAAAGGGGAGTATTCTTCTCCCTACATACCCTTGTAAAATCAAGAGAATACAGCGTTTTAATCGATGTGTGGAATGATTAAATGGATGCTAAGAATGTGTAAATTAATAAGGAGTGAAAACTGCTTGATCATTAAATTTAGGCAAGTGCATCAAGTCGCCACCAGATTTTATGTCGCAACAGGTTGAGGTCGCAACTGGGTCAAGATCAATAAGAACAAGGCAATGTGTCGCAACTAAAAGTTATGTCGCGATTGCAAATCGAGGTCGCGACAAGAATCACTCTTCTTCAAAAGAGTGGTGAGGGTCAGCACAACCCAACTATGTCATAAAATACCCGATGTCAGCAAATGATGATAACTTGTCCTCCTATTAGCTTACTTATGTCACACAAACAATAATAAGTCATGGCTAAAAGAGAAAGTGTGACAAATAGGCAACTTTTAATTCTCGCTCTAAATTTAATGACAAGACACACTAATCATGAATGAATTTAAGTTCGACAAGCGCTTAATAAAATGAAGTAATAAAGAGCCCATAATAATGATTGAAATTGCAAATCATGAGAAACCTCCACTACCATCTCCTTCCTGAAGCAAATACAACTCTTCATCTTCGTGATATTCTCTCGGTTTTTCACCCTGCAGAAACCTCCCACCCACAACTCTTCCTAAAAAACCGTCCGATTTCTTTAATGGTCGAACTCAACCTCATCCCAAATCTAAGCGAATCATGGAAGAGTATACTCAGCCCGATGAAGTTCATTTGGAACCTAATAAGGGAGAAAAGGCCATTTAACAATCCTAAAAGTTCAAATCCGCCAAGGTAAAGCAACAGAGGAAAAGGGAAAAGAAAAGCAAAGAAGAAGGGGAGAGGAAGACGTAGTTCGTCTTCGAAGAATCTTTCCAACCGGAAAAAGCACTACAGCCGGAAAGGTTCGTAGGGAGGAAAGAGGCTTCAACCAACTCATCTCCCCTTTCAAGGAATTAATAGAACAAAGAGGTTGGGGAAAATTCTGCAAACATCAAAAGTCTGGGTATGCAGCAGTAGTTCGAGAATATTACTCCAACCTGGTTGGGAGGAAGGAGAACTTTGTTTATGTCAGAGGAGTTTGGGTGCCATATGGAGCTGAAACCATAAATGAAATGTACAGAATGGAGGGGCAAAAGAATGGATCCAAATACAAGAAGATAAAAGCGCACAACCCAATCAGAGAAGATCAGTAAGAAGGTTGACAAACGGAAAAGTGAAATGGGGTCAAGGAAGGGGGGAGAAAAAGATCATAAACAGGGGAGATTTGACTGAAGAAGCAAAGGTATGGTTTTATTTTCTGGCCTCTGTTATGGTTCCTACCAAGCATGTCTGCACGGTACGGGAACAAGAGGCAATCATTCTCTATGCCATACTAAAAGGGTACAAGCTTAATGCTGGAGCTGTCATTGAAAACTCAATAATGAGATACCATGAAGGGAATAAAAAGGGTTTGATCCCTCGTCGAGCAACTATCACAAGGTTATGTTTGAGGGCTGGTGTGAAGGGAACTTGGGAAGAAGAAGAAGAGTGCCCCAAGGTTTCCCCACTAACCCTGACTGGAGTAAGCAAGGGGCCTAGGAATCAAAAGAAAAAGGGGGTTATAATAGAAGCAGATTCAAGAGAAGAACATGAGAATGCAAGACAAGAAGGACACCCTTCGGTTGCGCATCAAGAAGAAGAAGATCCGTACACATCCGTAAAGGAACACCTCTATGTTTGCAAGGATGTAGAACAAGAAAATAGAAGCCCCATAAATTTCTCACCCCATCGCCGCCTCCCCTATCAGAAACAGAGATTTCAGAGAACCTGGTGAAAGTTCTAGGGGAGCTCAGGGGAATAATCAAATAATGGAGATGCTCAATTCCATTCAGAAGAGAATGGAAGAAAGGGAAAGGGAATGGAGCATCCAACAAAAATTCAGAGAGGAAGTGTATGAAGCAGAGCTGAAAAGAAGAGATCAGCAATGGGAAGAAGAAATGAACAGAAGGGAAGAGCAGATGAAGGAGATCCTGGAGCATCAAGAGGAAAAATTCAAGAAGGAAATGGAAGAAAGAGATCACGATCTACTGAAGAAGTTGCAGCTGAGCCATGAGCCGTCTTATAACACCAAGGATCATGACTTCAACTCCTAAAACTCATAAAGGAAAGGGACTCGATCGTGAAGCCAAAACTAAGGAGTGCATCAAGGGATTCCAATTCCCACATGTCATCAAGTTCAAGGACTTCGAAGAGGATGAAGGAAAGAGATCAGGAGCTTGATGACAAAGATGCCTTCAGAAGAAAAGTCTGGCTTGAAAATTTGGATTTGATCAACAATAATCTTTCCAAATTTTTAGAAGTCATGACTGAAATGGAGAACATAATGAACACATTAGGGAAAAGACAAGATGATCTGAACAAAAAGGTTGATCTCACCAACGAATTGATCCTTGAAGAACAAATAGAGAGGGAGAATGACAAGAAGAAGAAGAGAACTGAAATGAAGTTTCCCAAATTCTCTCCTAATTTGGCTACCCTTGATCTGGATCCTCCCAACATCTTTACTCCTCCCCCAAAAAGAAAAAAATAGATCTTCCCATTGATTTATCCATCTCTTCCTCACTTCCAACCTGTTATTCTCAACTTTTGCACAATCTCATGAATAAAATAAGAAAATTTGTTTGATGTTGTTTGAAGTTAACCAGGTCAAGTATTTCTTTTTGCTTTAATTGTTAGAAGAATAAGAGGGATTTAGGTCAGAATGAAATGTCGACATATCATAACTGAAGCTTAGTCAAGTAGTTTGACTAGAAGATAGGCTGAAACACAAATAATTTTTTTGTAATAAGGGCAGAATGACATATAATTGAATTGAAACACAAATTGCATAATTGACTTGAATTTAGCTGATAAGTCCAAGATAAAGGAAAGTTACACAATTGAAGGAGCAAAATATATTCGAAGCTCATATAAACAAGAAGCCAAAGAACCTCGTGAACTCCTTAGATCATGTAACCTTATCAACTCGAAGTGAGTCAAGGACATCCTTAGGGTTAGTCACGCTAATCAAACAAATTCTAGAACTTGTTAGATTATTGACTTCGCGCGAAACTTAGGTGATACAACTAACAAGAAATGACACAAAGCATCCTCGCAAACTGAGCTATCACACCCTTATTTATATGCTTCTCGCACACCTTAGTTCCCGAATTTGAGCCAAAACAATCCTTATCTTCAAACAAGCCATTGAAAATCCTGCCATCCTTGATAATTAATCCTCCAAGAAAGAACCCTGTGACACCAAAGAATTCAAAGAAGGAAGAAGAGATAAAGTTTGGGGGAGTATAATTTTTTTTGGAGAACTAAAGGAGAAATACAAAAAAGGGTGAAGAGAGAAAGATCTAAGCAGGAGGATACAACAGAAAGGAAAGCTTAAAGGAATAAGTTTTGTCTTGTGGTCTAACTCTCTTGAACAATTAAGTTCTTAGGGGTGTTTCAACACCTAGTACCCTAATGCCAACTGGTATGGGAGCTACTAACCTAAAGTTCGCTAAGAGTGTTAGAAAGCCTAAAAAGACATAACATTGCACTATTCCTGAAGGGTGACTGAAAGTTCCAACAGTGAGAAGTACAAATGAGAAAGGGAACGAATACCTAAATGTAAGAAATCAAGAAAATACCCCAAGGATGAAGTTTTCGGGGAATCGCTAAAGAAGTCAGTAAGGAAAAGAAGGCAACGCTAATTAAAAGGAGAAAGAGTTCAATCTTTAACCAAAAGTTCCATCCATCCTACCCATGACCCAAGCTTTCTGACATTACAGTTCGAAAGACCTAATTGATTCAGTGCCAAATTACCTACATTAGTGGAGATCAATATGAACAACAAGCATATGGAATTTGAAAAATCTTGAAAGGATCAAAATTGTGAAGGACCTCAGAGGGTTAATTGACTCACTAAGAAAAGAGGAAAGAGACCAACCTACTTTTCAGCAGGATCAACTGACTATACTATTTATAAAACAAATTCAACAATTTAGTTTTGTACCCGGATTGAGTAGTGACTAACCTTCATCTGGACATGAAGCTAGATCTACAGAAAAGAATGCAATTCTAGTCTTTCAATTAAATTGGTTGTAACTGCAAAACAATACAGAAAAATGTCCTTTTGTTTGAGGACAAACAAATCTTTCTTTTCTTTGCTTGGGGACAAGCAAAATTTAAGTTTGGGGGAGTTTGATGAGCTTAAAAGTCATCTAATTTCAGTCCATTTTTCTGATTGATTTCTATCTAAAAAAAGACTGATTTATGTGCAGAAATGTGGAATAATTCACCAAACTGCTATGCAGCAGGAAACTCAAAAGAAAGAGGAAATTACAGTAAAAGGAACAGAAAATGGCTGAGCAGGAATGACACGACTGGCTGAATGATGTTGCAACAGAAGAAAGGACCCGTCAGAAGCACGCCGACGCTGATGAAGAATCACATCAAGGTCGCAACCACAAAACTCCGGGGCCGCGACATAAGGGCAACTGGCGTAACGTGTAAGAACAGAACTCCGCTCGTACAACCATAAATTACCAAGAACACATATGATGTCGCAACACAATTTCGTAGGTCGCTGAGTAGAAAATGAAGAGCGAGTAAGAGACATGGGAAGTCGCAGACCGGGACAGAAGTCGCGATACCCAGAAGAGGTCGCGATATCAACATCGATCGTAAGATGTCGCGACGGCCATTCGCCGTCGCGACATCGCCGTTAAGAACCAAGGTCGCCGACGCCATTCGGGCCGTCGCGACATCGCCAGAAGAATTGATGTCGCGACGTCATTCAGTAGTCGCGACATCATATACCAGGAATTAAGGTCGCGACATCATTCAGCGGTCGCGACATTAGTTGCAAAGAATTGATGTCGCGACGTCATTCAGTGGTCGCGACATCAGCTGCAAGTAAAGAAGATCACGACGCTATCTCGCAGAGTCGCTACATCATCAGCGTGTAGTAAAGAAGGTCGCTGAGATCATCTGGTCGCGACATCGCCTGCCAAGAACCGTCGCTGACGCCATTCAAATGGTCGCGACATCATTAAGCGGTCGCAACATCATTAAGGGGTAACATCAGTTGCCAGGAATGCTAAAAGACAAGTCGCAACCAAAATAAAAACCTCTGCGACGTAGATCTGGGTAGCTGAGGCTCTTGTATTTTAATTTTCTTTGTTTTACTCTTATTTTAGATTAGTTTGTTATTTCTTTCCAAATTCGATCCTGACTTTAGTCATAGTAGAAGCCGAATGCACTCATTTCTTTCAAATTACTGCCTGGATTGTCTGAATTCCAAACAAATTTTGGAATTCTCGATTTCCGCTTCCGATTTGGCAGGGTTTTCTTGATCGAAGATACCAATATAGTGGTGTAATCTAGTGATTTAGAAACCCAGCTTTCATTGAATAGACTCTGTTGTCAGAAATTATCTTTCTTGCATAAATTTATCAGAGGCTATTGAACTATAGTTTGTAAATCTACTTGGGTTGGCTCACACTCAGAATTGATCCCATTGTAAATCTTTATACCCATAATAGGATTGTCTCATTGCTCCGATTTCCAGAGGTCCTCGAGTGACAGCGTAGAAGGCAACCCGAGAGTGATGAACAATTTCGAAAGGTATACGAATCGACAATGGTGATCTAATGAGTTTCCGCAAATTTAAATCGATAAATCATCTTCTCACTTGAAGTCGAGAATGAGTTGAATGACTTATCCATTTAAACAAGTAGAGAGGTCACCTCGATTCGAATAGTAAGTCCAATCCCGTGTTAGCAAGGATCTAATCAAGGAAAGGATGAACTGTTCCAATTTCGAGGAAGAGAAACCAGTCGGCAAACCCATGCTATGCCTATGTCTTAGAGCTAAGGTTTGCGCCCACGCTCGGGTATGAAGTATTGAAAAGAAAATATCCGTAATCAAGTGCAACCCAGATAAAAGTAGTTCTCACTTTCGCCGAAAGAAACAGTGAAGTTTAGATGATGAACAGTGGGGTATGGAGAGATCCAACTGCACTATCATATTCCTTGGATAGGTTTTAAAGCTGTGGTTCATGAAGCAAAGTTTTAGTGCAAATGGGCAGAATTGATGTTTCACAATAGCACTTTTTCAATGATCCCTTAAAGATAATTGTTCGCCTGAATTTGTTATTTTTGAATTTTCGCTTTAATTCACTTTGTTAATAATTCATATTCAGTTTATTTTACATTTCATGGTTTGCAAACTGATTCCACTACCTATCTCGAGTCCAAATAAGATGTGAGTTTGAGTAGTCAAGGTAGTTGATTGAGAATTCTTGAGATCTCGCTGATCGACATCCGGACTTAAATCCAATTTACTACTTGTTCGACGCGGTACACTTTTGCAAAGATCCCGATCAAACTAGAAAGAAATGATTTATTCTTAAGAAACCCGCTTAATCGCATAATAGATAAGCAAACACAACAAACAAGTTTTGCGGCATTATTGTCGGGATTAGATAATAGTCAGTGATAATGTCACAAATTTGTATAGGTGTTTTGGTCCATCAATCAAAGAGGTGAAAACGACAAATGGCCTTCTCACTCGCCGAGCCGCGTAAGAGCTATGCGGATGCTAATGGCCCACCCTTAGAGTTCGAGGTCAGATCATGTCTTCAAGGTGATGCCTAAGAGATGGGCCGTTCGCAGCGAGAAGCTATCGCGAGGTTTATTGACCTTCGAGATACCTTAGAGGGTGGGCATCACAGGCATCGTTGGCGCAAGTACGCCAAGATGATGTGTGTCCACGAGGTGTTTCACACCCATGCTCCGTAAGTATACTCCATCCAATTTCGGCGCGCTAATCGTGATATCGAGGCTGATAATTTAATGGGACCTTCGAGGAGGGACCAGTGTGCATTTTAGATAGCCGTGATCAGGTTTTAAGACGCAAGACCGTGAGGCTAGTGTTGGTGCTATGGCGTCACTATAGAGTGGAGGAGTCTACGTGGGAGCACGAGGACACGATGCGGGCCACCTATTCCTTCTTGTTTAGGGATGAAGGTACGTGGTTTAATCGTTTAACATTTAAATGACTAGTTTACATGCATGGTAGAGTGCACATTGCATATGCAGAGTGATTATGATTGTTCAAAATTTCCTGAACGAAATTCTTTAAGGAGGGAGAATAAGATCCCCAGAGTTCTAATTTCTAAAAGGGCAAAATCGTACTCGACATAAAATAGTAATTCCGATTAAAAATATCAAATTTATTCTCTGACTCGGATGTGAAACAGATTCACCGTTGAATCGTCTCACTAAATCTAGCTAGCATGTAAAATTTCAGAATTTCGAAGAGTTCCGAGTTGACATCGCTTTTTCGAGGCATAGAAGTTCTAAAAGTCGTAAAATCCATTTTAGATGCGACGAAGTCACATATAACACGTACCATGTGCCATAAGTATGAGTAGAGAAATGATGAAAATGGAAGGCCGAGATAGTGCCAATATCAAACTGAAAAGAGGAACATAATGGTCAATTTTGAAAAGTTGTCACTAAAAGACAAAAATGGAATGTTTCATTCCTTACAAAAATGAAAATGAGCCAAAACGTGGGAAAGGATGCAGTAGCTGCAGAAGCAAAAAATGGAGGTTTTTAGTGTGAGAAGATCTTTCCTCTGTGAAATACGGGCGATCCAACCGCCGCCAGCCTCTCGACAAGAAGGAAAGTCAGTTTACACTAGAGAGCTTCTCGCATGGGTATCAGATTTAGGAGTTTTCAAACTTCGAGAGGTAGGGCTCTCCCTACTTGAGTTTTATTCTTCTTAAAGTACTTTTTCGATGTTTGAGTTTGAATGGGTATCGTGAGGTTGCTTGATCGGTCCCAAACTTGGGACCGAATTGCTGGAAATTTTAGAAATTTTTTATAACCGCGGATCAAGCCGGGGCTGTTATGGGGTGCTAAATTCATAAATTGCGAAATGAATTGTATCGTAGGGCATGCATAGGGATGGAAATGGTCGCGGAAACCCGGTTCACTAAGTGAACCGATGATTTGTGAATTTCTGGGAATAGTAACCGAGGGTTTCACTATTCTCGAAACAGTGTTCTCAAAATAATTTTTGCGAATTAATATGTTTGTTCGAGTAATTCAAGTAGAATTGCTCGTGTTTGATCATTAGCCCAAGTGAGCTAATTTTGATGTATGAAATGAGAATTTACATGACATGATTGTGTGAATTGAATTCTTGTAAATATATGCATGTTTATATATTTACATGAATTAGACTGTATTGGAATTCATACATAAGATTCCATATGCACTGGAACATCCTAGGACTATAGAGTTAAAGATGAGAGACATTCAGAGAAAATGGTTCGGAGGGTTGTCTAAAACTAGAAATGATCGGAGGGTAGTCCATACTAAAATATCAATCGTCGGAGACGACCCAATTGATATACATCAGAGGGTAGTCCACATACAATATCAATTGTCGGAGACGGCCCAATTGATATACATCGAAGGGTAGTCCACTAAATATAACATCGAAGATGGTCCACAATTTATAACATCGGAGGGTAGTCCACAAATAAAACATAATATTCTCATACGAGGCTTAGGCGAGTGTGAGGGAGTCAGTGAGGACTCGGGATCTGAGTTGGTCATGTAGACATTCAAGTAGGATCATGCATTTGCTTGAATGTGCCACTGGAACATCAGACCGCACTTAGGGTGGAGAGCAGCCCACTAGGCGCATTCCACTACCGAAAGCATTAGCTCACCCCGTCGAGGGATATTATTTTTACGGTGCAATGTGGAGCGCAAGGGGATTACCTCGCCCTGTGGATCATGACCATGAAAGGTGGTTGTGTTTGGGTTGATGATATACATGTATTGAAATGTCTAATTTTAATATATGTATTGTATAAGAGTGAAAATATTGTAACTCTTGTAACTATTTGGTATATAGTTGAATTCATAGTTAGTATGTATTATGAGTATCGTTTGTGGGCCCAAGTGGCCGTATTACTCATGTGATTGGATATATTGGATATATCGGGATATATCAGACCGTTGGGGACAAGTATATACGTGTTTCAGATTGGGGTATAGCTCCCGTACAAAGCGGGTGACTCGTCGGGAGCCATGAGAAATGCTCGCCACCCACATTCACGAGTGTTTTCGCGGGTTGAAGGGTAGTCAACGGACCCTCGGGTTTGGGGCGTCACAAAAGGTTAAAAAAATCAATTTTGGGTAGAAAGGAGGAGATTTCTTCTGGGAGGAAAACGTGAGAGGAGAAGAGAGAGAGAGGGAGAGAGAGCTCTAACTTCTCTTTACGATTTACGGAGATAGGTTGGTCGGAATATGTTGAGCCAAGAACGAAAGTTCATCTACTCAACAAGAGCTACGCTTGGGTACCGAAATCATGAGATTTTGCCGAAGATTTAAGCAAGGAGTTCAGGAAATCAAAGGTTTCGGGTTTAGGAAGTGTCCAAGGGACTTCCTAGAGTTTCTTATACACTCCAAGAGGTAGGGATTCTTCATACTTTGGTTTATTTTCCATTATAGGGGCTGTTTGGTTGAGTTTTAATGCCCGAAGGGGCTGTTTGGCCCTTTTTTTCCCTAAGGGGCTGTTTGGCAAATTAATGCAAGGAATAGTGCCCCGTTCAATTCTATGATGTCCACGCTTTTTTGGGTTGATTTTCGGTTAGAAAAAAGAAAAAATTTGGACTAGCATCCTTCAAGGAAATTGTATCCCTATCTGAGAACTTGATGTTAGGTTTTTGAATCACCAAAATTGGATATTTATAACCCAAGTTATGGTCTATTTTTTGGGACTACCACAGGTTGCTCTGTTTTGGTCGAACCTACTGTCTAGATTTTTGAGACTGATTTTTGGTTAGGAAAAAGTGAGAATTTGGACTAGTATTATTCAATGAAATTGTAGCTCTATCTAAGAACTTGATGTTAGGCTTTTGAATCACCCAAATCAGACCTCTATAACTCATGTTATGCTATGTTTTCTAGGACTGCTACAGCTTAGGCTGTTTAATGGTTTGTGTCTAGATTTTGGGACTGTTAGGGGACTAGTTTCTTAACTGAGTTCAGAACTATTCTATGGTCTATTATGGCCTGTTGTGAGGAATTTTTGTAAGCACTTCATGCCACAACTGGTCTTGAGGATAAAGTTGTCTTTGCTTGGCTAAGAGTGACATGCTTGGATGTTAATGTGTGTGCTCTAACATGTTGACATGTGATGAATTGGTGTGTGCAATGGCCATGAAATGGCCTGATTGTTAGTGTGCCACTAATTGATGATGTAGTGACTTGTTTGGATGTTAATATGAATGCTCCAACATAATGACATGTGATGAATGGTTATGTGAAGTGGCCATTACATGGCTTGCTTATGTGTGTGTGTCATTGCTTGATCATAGAATTACATGTTGAATGTGAATGTTGATAATGCTTGAATGATATATTGACATGAATGAAATGATGTATAGAAATTATATGCACTTAGATATTATCATTCATGATGCATTGGTGATATACATGGGAGAGTTGTCCATGTAGCATTCTTATGCATGTGACATGATATAACATGCAATGGCATCTTGCATTGCATTTTATGCACGGACATCACACATTACGGGTGTGGAGTGCATGGTAGAGATCGACACTCGTGCTCGTGTTCACAGGGCTCGTAAAATTGACAACGTCCAAAATGAGTCTCACGGTTTCATAAAAGAAAAAGGAAATGAAAAATACGTGTGTTGGGTATAGAAATATTCTTGGTTAGACATATGTATCCAACGATAAAAGTTCGCGAAAGTGTCGGCTACGCATGGGCTTCACAAGGAGACTCCTAAATTGCCACCAATAAAACACATGAAACTTGGTAAAAACAAGTTGATATCGAAGATTGTCCAATGGATTTTGGATTTATAAACAAAAGTTTTGTTTGGAAAAAATAGTCATTGATGGAACATAAATGACGGTTTTCACACCTAATATATGGTGAGAGTTTGAGGACTCGGGACTAGGACAAATAAGTGTCACATTCTCATCCATAAGTAATGCAGGACACTGAGTAAATGTGTATGTTTTTACTTGAATGTGTGAAATGGCATTGCATGTGCACTTAGGTGGGGAGTAGCCCTTATAGGAATTATTCTCTACTGGGTATTGCTCACCCCGTTGTGGGACCCCCTTTTTGGTACAAAGAGTGTGCAGGGAGACAACGCTCACTTGAGGCCATGATTTTGAAGGAAGCTAGATGTGCTTGATAAATATTTTTGTAAACTATATTAGAACAAGTTAGTTTTAATATAAGTTATGTATAAGAGCGTTGTAATAAACTCTTATGGACTATTGTGATATAGTTGTATATTGGGGATATGGACAGATGGACCCTGTGTGGTCATTACTACTTCTGTTGATACACTGGATGTGTTATGGTTATATTGTTATACAGGTTGTATGTTAGGTATAGCTCCCCAAATAAAGGAGACTTTGCCCGATTTTTGTGAAAATATGGATCTCGTTAAATGGGACACAATAATGTGGTATCGGGTTACCCGAATCCACAGAACTGCATAAGCTGACGAAGGTCATCAATGGGACCATTGCGTTTTGGGGTGTCACAAAAGAATATCATTATTTTAGGAAAAGTTGATAAATCACTTTATCTCGAAATATCTAAATAAGCTTGTCAACTAAAAATTTATTCCAAATTTATTTTCAAAATGAGTTTTTAAAAGATTAAAATATTTTAATTTTTAATTTTTATTAAAAATAATTATCTATTTTTTTAAGAGAAAAATAATTTCATTGATTCCAAATTAGCAATACATCGATAGAAAACTAGTAATACATCGATAAAAACATAAAATCAAAATCGCTAAAAACCATAAAAGATGAAACAATATCCAAGTTAATAGCATTATGAAATGACTCAAAGCCTATACATTTGGTAGTCGAGCCTACACGTTTGATATTATTATTATGACAAGAATACCTTTGACTCTAGTTTTGCAGCATACTAACGACCATTGATTTAATTTATTCTCTTTGATCGTATATACTTTGCTCGTATATACTTTGCTCGTTCGAATCACCCAAACACAAATAAACGTTGCACCAAAACGACGACAACCACACGCGTACAAAGGTGATGACAATCATACGCATCAAGGCGACGACTAAATAAAAAAAAACATATAAAAACCTAAATCTGTGTGGAAGAACCATTTTATTGAAAAAATATGGAAAAATAGCAAATTAGTGATTTTAGCTAAGAATAACCAAAATCACCACTTTTTGCTTAAAGAAAAAGACTAGCAAAGAAAATGTTTGAGATAAATAGAGGCTAGGGTTTAGAGAGATTTTAACTAAAGAATAAAAATAATTATCTATTTAAAAGGTGTCCTAAAATATTATTTTATTTTTAAACAATTTTATAGTATTTACTAAGTATTAAAATAATATAGAGTCCAACAATTTTTTCAAATATAATTACTTAAAAAATAAAAATAACATTATTTTAATAAAAGTATACTTATTTATTGGACATGTTAAATTTGGTTGAAGATATTACACATTGTTTCTAATTACTATACATTAAAAACGAATTGTGAAGAGGAATTTCAAATTTTATATTTCATAGAAAACATATTTTTCAAAATGACATCATAATGTCACTTTCAGAAAATGACACTTTAAATCCAAAATTTTGATTTCATATGTGTCACCTTTTAAATTTTATAAAACGTGTCATTATTTTGCAAAATGACGCCAAAGATATGATACCATTGATTGTAGTAGTGTAATTTTGTTGGTAAACAAGAGAATCTAGATTAATATGACTAGAGTCGGTAGTATTAGCCCAACCCATTTTCGGGTCACGGCCAAAACTGGTCAGGGCTAATATAACCTATTTCTATGGCTAGCTTTTGATCACCGACCTGTACCCCATGCGAGTTGAGGCCAAAATAAAGTTAAAACAAGTCAAAAAAGTCAAAACCTAAAAAAATGCTAAAATAATTAATTTTACAAATATAGATATATATAGTATATATATATATATATATATATATATATATATATATATATATATATATATATATATATATATATATATATATATATATATATATAATAGTAAACAAACTTAAATAAATAAATAATGCTAGAGCACTGTTATAATAAAAGTACCGAACTAACTAGCTAAATAATACTAAAACAATAAAGTGACAATTTAATGACATCTGAAAAAAAAAAAAACTTCAAAATATCAAATGAAATCTCATATGCCTCTAATCTTCATTCTCATCCTCATTATATTCAATAATAACATGTGATTTCATATTAAAAAGATGTACCTCCTCGATAGTGGTTGAGTTATTGATGATGCTTTTTCAACCGAAACTGGGGTGGAGCGTGCCGGACCAGTTAGATTTGCCTCACGACTCGTACGCCCGCCCTACAAATATAAGAAACAAAAAGATCTGTTCGGCCTCAGACCGATGCCTAAGTCGATTCCTTTCGATGGAAGAGAAAATCAATTGCTTAGGGAATGAGTTTTTTGTGCGTACCTTTCACCGATGGGGTGGCTTGGTTTTTATAATGAGTGATCATGATAACTTTCCTAGTTGGATGATGATACATAATGATACATTTCCTTGTTGGATGATGATACAATATTTTTCCCATTGGGTGATGGATTTTCTTTCCTTATTGTTAACCGATTAATAAGGGATAATTGATGGGCAATAATTAGGAAATATCATGGTTTCAATTCAGAAATTGGGTATTTTCCTTTAATGATTCTTTGAGTTGATTATATTACCAAATTTGAAGGGGTGAATTAGGCCCTGCTTTGGGCTCAGGTTGGGATGTCATCAAGGGCCGAGCACTCGGTACTTGGCCCGTCCTTAATCTCCTCTTAAGCCCGACATTCGGGATTGTGTTCGTCTCACAAGACCTATTATTTTAAACCCGATCAGTTGCCTCCCCAACCTTTGACTAAAGCGAGCGTAGGCAAGGGTCGGATTGCTTCGTTGATCAGGTGTGACTCTCACGTGGCTACTCAGGGAGGGTTTGATTAGGGCTTTTCACGCCCAACGCCTTGTGATAATGATGGCTTTTCGATTTATGCTCACTGGCTATGGCTTCTAACTTCCTTAAAATGTCCCTCCACCGCTTGCACTGTTCGCTTGTTCTTGAAGCTTTACCGGGCAAGTTTGGGCTTTTCTTGAAATTTGTCTCGACCATTATTCAGTGGTCGCTGGTGGTTCCCGACATCTCGCTTGGGGTTACCTTCGCCCTGCTTTCTCTCGATTGGTACGTATTTTCTTCTTCTTGGTCTCCTTTCGGTTCGAAGTCTTGCAGGCTTTAGGCTTGTCTAAGGGGCTCCGCATTATTTCTCTCGATTTTTCCTCGTCTTCTCGCCCGCATATCTCCACGGGTCCTGGCCGTTCTCTCGTTTTGTATATAGGGAGTAATTCCATTGAGCCGTCTGGTTCAGGGCGGACGGGTGGTGAGTTCGATAGTTTAGCTGTGGTGGTCCACCGGGTTACCCCAGGGGAACCTCCTTTCCCTTTGGGTAAAGGCAAGGGTAAAATTAGTGAAATCCGATATCCTAACGGCTCCAATATTCGGGAGGGCTGCTATATGCACGTCGAGGTCGAGGCCCTAATGCAGCTGAACCTTCATATGGTGAGACCTTTGCAGTTCTGATGGGCCCCCGTTTGGGGTCCAGGTTTGGTGCCCTGACGTGCTGACCTCCCACGTCGTCCAAGTGCCTAAGATGATGTGCTTTTTTGAGGTGGTGTTGGAGAATGACCTCCGCTTCCCTTTACATCCCTTTATAAAAAGGGTTCTACAACATTTTAATGTCTGCCCTTCTCAGCTTTCCCCCAACTTCGGGGGTATCTCCCGCAGGGCTGCTAGTTGTTTTAGTACGTAGGCCCTGGTGTTCCTGTGATAGCCTTTGTTTCAGACTTTCAATGTAAAGAGGCCACCGAAGGCTTTCTTTATATCTCAAAGCGCTCCAATGCCAAGTTGATGATCGGGAATCTTCGCCTTCCCAAGGCACCGGGAAGGAACATTGTTTCTTTATCGGCTGGCCATTAGGAGTACAATCCCTTGACCGGGGAGGACACACTTGGCGTCTGTACTGCCCGACTACTCCTAAGAAGCCGTGAGCTCCTTCAGCCTTGGTTTTCGGCCCGGTTTTCAAAGTCTATGTGATATTTAACATTGCCTGGGTCAGCAAGGGCTTCTCTGGGTGTTCGAGATCCGGGCCTCGCCCTAAAGACGAAGAGGTGAAGCGGAAGCTGGTTAAGTGTGCCTTGCATGCCTATTCCGAGCTCATTAGGTCGAATATTCCTGATCCGCTTAGCAAGCAGGCCTGTCCGACTTCCTTCTCGAGACCTTCCTCTTCCTCCATGAAGCCTCTTTACCCCCCCGTCTTAAAGTCCTCTTCACCTTCTCGTTTTTGGAGCCTTATCACAAAGCCTACGGGGAGAACTTCGGACCACCTCGAGGTGCTGCAAAGCACAAAGTAGAGCGTGAAGTAAAAACCTGTGCTTCCTCGAGGGTTGCCCCAGAAGATCTTAAAGGTGGGGGCCTCTTCTTCGCCTTCATCCGTTGTCGGAGCTGGAGATCTTCGGGGAGGGCGGCTAAGCCCCCCTTGGAGGTTCTTCCTATTTCGGTTTGGAGTCCCACTTCGCAGGGCGCTACGCCCCCTCCTGCAATGCCGGATGAGGTGAAGAGGTATCAGCTGCGCCGTAGGAGAGCGAGGACTCCGCTTCTCATGCGGAGCCTCGGGGCTGGTCGGGGTCAAGCTTCCTCTATCCTTTGCAATTCCGACCTCAAAAAGGTGGACGCTCTGTCCGTTGAGGAGGCTCTGGCTCTTCTGCTTCAGGGAACCGCTTCTGTATGTCCAAGCGCCTCCGTCGATCCTTTTCTTTATTGTTTTAGTTTTGTTAACTGACTTCTTGTTCTTCGCAGCGGCTACTTACGAAATGTCTGCAGGCGCGAGGGTCGCCCTTACCGAGGGCTCTGCCAAGGCGGCGAAATCTTATAAGGCTAAGGTTGCTTCCTTGACCTCCGAGAGGGTCGGCCTTCGAGCCCAGATAAGGGACTTGATTGAGGAGCTTGTGAAGCATAGGTCTGACTTGAAGCATGCTTCATATGTAGGGCGTGGGCCGAGGATAAAGCAGCAAGGCTCGGCGACGGAAGGTCGCCAAGACGTCGCGCCGCCAGAGAGGAGTTGCGGTGTCATTAAGGGTGACCTGCGGCGCCAAAAGTGACGACATTGGACCGGTTCACCAAGAGGCTTTAGGCCGAAACTCCGTGAACGCCGACGAGGAGCTCGACAAGCTTCGATGAAACTCGAGAGCTGTGAGGCTTTGGCTAGCCAAAGGGGCGAAGTGATAGCGGAGCTCAGAGACGAGGCCTGCACCCAATGGGCTTCCGGTTGGCTTGCTTTCCAGCTCAGGGCTTCCCGAGCTTTCTAAGACCTAGAGTTCAACATCCAAATTTTCTGACGAGGGTAAGAATACGCTTCAGGCTAAGTGCCGACGCGGCCTTAGGTGCTTCGGGGCCCCTAATCGTGCTCCCGCCGATTATTCGGTTCCTTCAGCCAGCTTGCCTGTCTGCTAGTGGCCCGCCTTGATCCCTACTGTGTCGTGGCTCGACCTCAAGCGCCTGTGCTTTTATTTTAACTCATATTGGGAGTGTCGAGCCCAGATTTTTGTATTGCTTTTTGACATTGACTTTTGTTGATATACAAAGATTCATTACTACCTATTGCTCTTTTATTGTTTTGCCGATTTGAGCTGCTTCGTCTCATGCCTCGAGTCGCCTCTAACCCGAACCGAGCTATTTAGCCTCCCCGGGCCGTCTCCCCGCCCTCGGCGCCGGGCTCCGCAACCGAGCCATTGTGGCTCCTGAAGGGCGAGGCCTCGGAGCGCTAAGCTATGAAAACTGAGCTACGGGGCTCCTTGGCTACGAGGCCTCCCGAGCGCGCTATGCTCAGACCGAGCCACTGGGCCCCGAGCTATATGGCTCCATGGCTACTTGGCACCAGGCTATTCTATTTAAGCAATTAAGCTCTAAAACTCAGCCGCTTGGGCTCCCAGCTACTATGGTCATGGGCTACTTAGCCTCTAGGTCAGTTTCTTCCTTTTGAGCAATTAAGTCTTCCGAAATCAAGATATAAATTCTTGGCTACGAGGCCTCCTCGAGTAGTTATGCTCAGAATATGAGCCACTGGGTCTCCGAGACATACCTGGACTACTTGGCCTTCTCAAAGGCTCCACCTTTTGAGCAATTAAGCTCGAAAACTTAGCCGCTGGGCTCGAGCTACACGTACCAGCTGGCTACTTTGCCTCTAGGCTATTCCCCGCCTTTGAGTAATTAAGCTCGAAAAAGTGAGTCAGCCCTTTGGCTATAAGGCCTTCTCGAGCGCTATGCTCGTAACCGAGCTTATCACCTTGAGCCATGGCTCGTGTTACTACCTTCTAGGGCTATTCGCTGAGCAATTAAGCCTAAAACCGAGCCGCTGGGCCCTAAGCTACATGGCTCCGTAGCTACTCGGCCTTCTAGGCTATTATGCCTCTTGAGCAATGAAACCGAGCCACGGGGCCCTTAGCTACGAGGCCTTCCTAAGAAGCATGCTCAGACCAGCTACCAGTTCTCGAGCTACACGGCTTTCGCTCTTCGTCTTCCTTCCCTTAGAAAAGCGCGCGCGATTTTAATGCGGATCTATGGAGAATTGGAAGGATTGCGTGGTTTCCTAAGTGTCCTTGTTTCCTTATAAATAGCGGCCTCTCTAGGTCATACTTTGCTTCCAAACTTCTTCCTCTCTTTGACAGAGTCGGAGTTTGCGCATGATGAAGCCTGTGGCTCGTCATCACTGCACGGAGTCTGTCCGGTGATCGCGGGCCGACGTTTGGTTTCGATGGTCTACCACTTGTAGGAGTTGTGTTTTTCCCTAGTTCCTCCCTTATGGGAGTTATGTTGTTCCCTAGCTATGCCCATTGATGGAACTATGCTAGGGAACGTATTCGGAGGGGGCAGTGTGCTTCAAAGGGAAAAATTTTTAGTCCCGCTCGTCCTTTTTCTTCCTCTTCTTTTTCTTCTTTCTTTTCTTCCTCTCTCCTTCTCTTTCTCTTTCCATTTCTTGTGGTTTTTGCCTTGACCCGGTTTTGGCCGATGTGAAGAATGGTTTTGCTAATTGTAATTTTTAAGATGCAAAGAAAGATTTTGTAACCTCAGAGGATTTTGTAACTTCCCTGCAATGAAATTTTGTATTTATGTTATGTGACTTTTTCAGAGCTTCTGCCAACCGAGCTCCTTGCTCTATCTTTTCTCTTCTTTTTCCTTATGGGTTTTTTCTTTCTGAGGAGTAAAGAACTGATTGTGTCTCTTGTCTCTGAGGTACTAGGAAAGGGGCTTCGCTGAATACCTCTGTATTTAACCGTAACTCCTTTCGACATAAAGAACAATCTTAAACTGGTCTTTTGCGGTCGTAATTCTTTCCGAAATGGGAGTCTTTGCTTTATCATTATAATCTTACTTTTGATCCATCACAATTTTAAGCAAACTTAAAATGAACATAGAGATCATATTTAAAATCGTAATCGTTGATTCTTTACTAAAGACTACATTCCAAGGTCTTATCGTAGAACTCGTTTAAGGTGTTCAAGATTTCCATGAGTAGGGTAGGGTCTTTTCCTTCAGTTCTGTCTCAAGTTCATAGCTGCTAGATTATGCGGGAGACATGTGTGGTCCTTCCAATTAGGTCCCAAATTTCCCATGCGTGGGGTCTTTCCTTGTCGGCATAAGCTTTTGAACTGTGTCACAAATTTCAGAACTCCCGCTCTGACCTTGGCCTAGTATCTTGTTACCTTTCTTCGTGATAGTCCTTAACACGCTTCAGACTCAAGCCACGCTTTCAGAGATCCAGGTTTAGGCGTAAGGACCTCTTTGTCAGGTTCCTGCTTCTGTGAATCAACTCAAGACTTTAATCCGACCTCATCAGAGCTACTACTTTGCAAGCCAAAGGCTAGAGTAATGGGGGGTTTCCTGCTGTTGACTTGCGCGTAGTTCTCGTGCCCATAACACTTCGGGAGGCAATTTCACCCATTTTCCTTTAGATTTAATTTAGTCTTCGGGCCGCTGAGTCCTTTATGCTGGACCTCTTCTCATTAGATCGGCTATGAGCTGAGGATGAGTAGTAGTTCTTGATTCTGAGCTCGGCCCAGAAATCCTTGAACTTAGGATTGTCGAACTGTTTCCCATTATCAGACATGAGGGACTTCGGGATCCCGAACCTGCATATTATAGAACGCTGATGAAGTCGCTGCACTTTCCGCTTTGTTATTGTTATATGTCTCTACTAGCCCATTTGGTAAAATAGTCCACGACCACAATCATAAATTTGCATTGGCCCCTTCCAATAGGTAGGGGTCCTAATATGTCTAGCCCCCATTGCTGAAAAGGCAAGGGACTTATGACTGATGTTAGCGGCTCAAATGGGAGATGAGAGATCTTGGCATGCTCCTGACAAGCTTTTTATTTTCTGACTAGTTCTATCGCGTCTTTGAGCATTGTGGGCCAATAGTACCCCTGCCTTAAGGTTTTTCCTGCTAAGGTCCGAGCTCCGATGTGGTTGCCACAGATGCCTTCGTGTACTTCCCGGAGTATGTAGTTGTCGTCTTCCTTCCCTACGCACTTAAGAATGGGCGTAGAGAAGCCTCGTTTATAAAGGGTCCCCCGATGAACGGTGAATCTTGCCGACCTTGCTTCAGTTCGATGCCTCCTTGGGTCGCACATGTACCTTCCACCAAGTAATCCCAGGATGGGGTCCATCCGTACCGATCTCGACATCACTGTGAGACTTCTCCGTTTGCCGATGCTACATCGAGGGTTCCGGGAGGCATTCACCGTGCATCACCGCTAGGGTCTTCTTGTGAGGCTGTTGACAGTTTTACCAAGGCATCAGCTCAGGAATTCTTTGCTCTTGGTACATGTTTGACCTGAACTCGTATGAAATTTTTAAGCAATTCTCGCACCTTCTTGAGATATAGGATCTTCTTCTCACCTCTCGGGGCTTCAGAGTCTTCTATCCGTTTTACCACCACCAGAGCCGTCTCACTTCCAACCGATTTGCTTCCCCATGGAGGAGCGAGGCTAAGTCTAGCCATGACACTTCATATTCTACTCATATCGGGTCAGCCGAATCTAAGGGCTTATTCCACATCTATATCTCGTCTGAGAGGTCAGGATCGTACATGTACCGCTTCTTCGCATCACACTCCCGGGCCCACGATAATCTCCAGACTGGGAGGCTCAAGGCCACTGGGTAGCCGTAGACTCGCCGTGAATTCCATGATGAAATCTGCCAAGATCTGCCCTTTTACCTCTGTCCTTGGTTTATACCTAATGTAGAGCTCACTCAACTCTATAGCCCACTTTATCAGCCTTCTAGAGGTTTCTGGTTTATGCAGTATTTTCTTCATCGGATATTTAGTTGTGACTTCGATGGTATGAGCTTGGAAGTAAGGTCGGATTTTTCTAGATGTAGTTACCAACGCTAGGATTAGCTTCTCCATCTTTGGATACCTCTCCTTTGCTCCTCTCAAAGCTCAGCTGCAATAGTAGACAGGTTGTTGCACCCTGTCCCATTCTCTGACTAGGGCGGCACTAGTTGAGAAGTTTGAAACGGCCAGGTGTGAGTAAGGAGTTCTCCCTCGGAAGGGCTTACTAGAACGGGGAGAGCCTGTAGGTTTTGAGTAAATGTGGAATGCCTACTTGCAAGCAGTATCCATTGAAGGTCTTTTCATAACTCGAAAGAAAGTTGACATTTGTCGGCTCAGACACTGCCGCTCGCAACTATTCTTCCTGTCGCTGAATGTCCTTAATGTTTGAAGGTGGCAGCATATCGAGCATGACCTTTATCTTGTCTGGGTTTGCTTCTATTCCTTGGATGTTGACTATAAAACCCAAGAACTTCCCGGTGGAAGGCGCATTTGGCTGGGTTTAACTTCATATTGTAGCTTTTCAGGACCTGGAACGCCTCGGCTAAGTGGGTTATGTGGAGCTCAACCTTTACTGATTTTACTGACATGGCATCTATATATACCTCCATAAATGCTCCAATTTGCTTTTGGAACATCTTGTTCACCAACCTTTGGTAGGTGGCTCCTACGTTTCTTCATCCAAGGGCATCACTCGACAAATAGTGAGGTTCCTTTTCCACGACGAATGAGGCCTCTCGTCAAGTAGGATCCATATTAATCCGATTATAGCCAGAGAAGGCGTCCATGAAGCTAAGGAGTTCATGATCGGTCGTGGCGTCCACTATGAGGCCAATCCGAGGTAGAGGGAAGCCATTCAAGTGTGCCCCGTTGATATCCGTGAAATCGATGCCGCCTACTTGTCGCTTGTTTTCGACGAGAACATTGGCCAACCACTCGATATCCCACCCCTCGATTGCCTTTGCTTGAGGAGCTTGTCAATTCTCTTCACACCGCTTCTTCTGCCTTCTCTTCAAAACTCTTCTTTGCTTAACCGGGTTTAAAGAAGGACTGACGCTCAACCCAGGTGATCACCGTCTGCCGATTCCGCCCATGTCTTCTCGCTTCAGCGAATACCTCCATGTTCTACTTTAGAAAACGGATGAGAGGGATTTTGTTGTCTTCGGCTAGCTTAGATCCTATGTAGATGAGGTGTTCTGTTGGTCGCTGTTGTAATGTGCTCTAGTTCTTCGAGTAAGATGTCGAGTGCCATCTTGTCAGCATGTCGAAGCTCGGGTCTACATAGATGTCAGAGATCGCTTTTGCTTCATTGCCGAAAACACCCTCGGCTATGCGCTGAGCCGACCATTCCTACCCATTTGGAAATTTGATAAACATGTTATATGGGAGGATGGCCATTATATATTGGAGAGTAGGGCTCCAAGAACATGTTGTGTTTCGATGAGGCATCCACAGAGAAATCTTACTGTTGTTGTAGCCTGGCATGGGGGGTCTCCCAAAGTGAGCACTAGCTGTATCGACCCCAGGGCAACACTCTTTCTTTAGAGAACCCACGTAGGTAGGCGTTGACTAGCTCTAGCTTCTCCCTTCCAATGCCCATTTTGTAGAAAGCCGATGCGAAGATGATGTCGATCGAGCTTCCGTTGTTGACAAGGACCCTGTGGATCGTTTTATTGGCTACTATGGCTTTTATCACAAGTGGATCGTCATGGGGATGTTGGAAGCCTTCCATGTCGGAGTCCGAAAAGGTTATGGTAGTATCCAACCGGTAAAGTTTGATACGATTTGTACTCTAATGTTTCCCCGATTTGATGTCAAGGCAAGGGCCTTCCGGGTCAGCTGGACTTCGCCTCCCGCAAACTCCGAGATCACATGGATTCTCCCAAAGGCGGTCAAGTGTCAAGTTGGCCGACGAGGTGGTGGTGGCCGGACTTGTTCTTGCCTCTTCGAGGCCATAACGCACTAAGATGTCCGTTTTGGATCAAGTATTCACAGTATTTGGTATTGTCTCTTTTTGTTGGGTTTGACTTTATCTGAGATAGCCACCTCATAAAATTTTCATGTTGCACTTCGCGTAGGACCTGTGACATTGAGGCCGCCGGTGTGGTGTATCACGAGGTGAATACCGCCACGCCAGCCAGTCGAGGTGGTCCCGTGCGGTCTCCCCGACGCCTTGTCATTGGGCTGCCTCGGGAATGATACTTTTACAAATAAAGTCAATCTCGCGAATGATGGTATCAACTGAACATAAGCAGCCACGCCGTCTCTAAGGATGCCGTGCATTCAGCGCGCGATAGATAGCCGACCCTTCGGCGCACACCAGAAATCTCAGATGCCGGTCGATGAGACGGGAGCGCACTCCGCTCACAACCACACCGCGCCGCCAGAGAGTCGAGTAGTCCTCGCTCAGCAAATGCAATGCCCTCAGAGGTGCGACAGCCGAGAAGGTTGCAACCCCATATTTCAAGAAGAACAAAGAACACTCCCGACCCTCCTCGAGTAGCGCATGGAGAAGGAGAGACGAGCTGCTGTGTGGATAGAGACTGGAGCTTGGCCCTTTACCGCTTCCTTCATGTGGCTGAGCTCTTGTTGGATGTCCCTGAACCTCTGCTCCCCTGACCGCTCCCCTGTTTCTAGTTGATAAGGGATGGGTCCATCGCTTCTGTTGTCTTTGCCATGCCTCTCCTCATTGCGATTCTCTCCGGGAGGTTTGTAAGGATCATGCTCCCTAGCTTGGCTAGTCTCTCCTTCTCATTCTGCTTCTCGAGGAGAGTCGAGGTGTTGCTGTTCTTCTTAGGTAATGGGGTTTTGGCCTTCTCTGGTCTGTCGCGCCTCCTGAGGGCGTTGCATGTGCCTGATGGGTTGCTCCAACTCTCTCAGCAGACGTTGGTTGGTGAGACGGAGTGTCTCCATCTCGTCGGTATTGGTGTGTAGAGTTTCTATCAGGCCTCCGGGAGGTCACCGCTCATGTCGCTCACCGGTTCAAGATCCCGGGATCATGGACTCCGCTTGTGTTCTAAGTTGATACCATCAATCATTGAGAGTTCACCTTTATTTGTAATCGGGCTTGTCGCCCTACGCATCGCGCCAACCGATGATGTTTTTTCAACCGAAACTCAGCCGGAGCGTGCCGAATTGCCGGGCCGACCACGACTCGATGTCAGTTCTCGCGAATATAAGAAACAAAAGGACGCGGTAATCGCCATTGGCCTCCTCCGATGCCTAAGTCAATTCCTTTCAGTGGAAGAGAAAATCAACTGCTTAGAGAATGAGTTTTTTGTGCGTACCTTTCACCGATGGGGTAACCTGGTTTTTATAATGGGTGATCATGATAACTTTCATAGTTGGATGATCATACAGAATGATACCTTTCCTCGGCTGATGATGATACGATATTTCTCCCATCGGGTGAGAGATTTTCTTCCCTTATCGTTAACCGATTAATAAGGGGGATAATCGATGGACAATTAGGAAATATCCTATTTCCCCAATTAGTGGAAACTGCATTTTCCTAATACTCGATTCTTAGGGCCGATTATATTAATGTGCTTTCAAGGGGTGAATTGGGCCGCCAAGCTGGGGGCTTGTGTTTGGAAGATGTCGTCAAGGGCCGAGCACCGTAATCGGGCCTCATTCCTTAACTTCTTAAGCTTGACATTTGGGCTCGTGTCTCCGTCCACGCCATTATTTTAAACCGATAAGTTATCATCATCTATTAATTAAAATATTAGAATATTTACAACATAAATTTCATTTATATTTGAAATAACAAAATATTTTTTCTATTTTTTTATTTTTCCGAAATGCATCTCAACCCTATAATAATGAAATATCCTATTTGTTTTGAAAATTCATTTTGTTAGAAGATATAATCATATTAAGAAAGAAATAAGTGTATAATTTTTGTTAATTATTTTAAAAATAACAATATTTTGTTATTAACACTAGTTTAAATAATAAAATTATTTAAAATATACTGATAATTTAGTTATCAAATGTAATTTAATTTATAAACTAGTACAACTTCATTTTTATAAAGAAAAAACATATATGATTGAATAAAATTTAAAGGATAAATAAAAAAAATAAAATTGTAAATATTTAAAATCGGATTAATGAAATAAATAAAAATATATTCAACATTAAAACTGTAATTTATTTAATTCAAACATTTCCGTAATTTTTCATACAAGATTTTTTAAATATTAAATTATCATATAAATTATATTAAAAAATATACATTTTAAAAATTGCAAATAAAATTGTTAAACAACAAAGTTTAATATATTAATCATATATTATAATAATTATTATTTTTAATACTCTTATACTAAAAAAGAAAATAGACAAAATATTGAATTTTATGATTTCTGCGCCAATCGCCTTAATTCCAAGTTAACTCCGGTCAAACCCACATGGGGGTTTAAAGGCCAAAACGGGTCGAGCCATGTCATTAAAATTTTCAACTCAATCCTTCAAAAATTTCGGCTAAAGTGGACTGACCCTTTGATCTCAACCCATATTACCAGCTCTAAAATCATTACCCACCACATCGTAAGCCTCTAATTCACCGTAAAATCAATATTGATTTTAGTACAAACAAACAAATTTGTGATAAATTTAAAGAAAAATAGATTAAAAAAAACCTCAACTTTCACGGTTTTGGCATTTATATCATGAACTAAAAACATTTCTTTAAAAAATATACAAACTTTGATTTTAATGCATGCAAACTTGAACAAAATTCGAACTTGATTCCGAACCTTGACACCTAATGACGTAGCATGCCAAGTGGTGTGGTATCTTTTGTTACGAAAACAAAAATCCTAGAAAAATTACTAAGAAAAGTTTGAACTTTCGAGACTTTTGCATTAAGTTTCAACTTTTGCATTTAAATAGTGGAATTTTTTTTATTATGTTAAAATAATTATATAAATATGAAAAATAATTAAAATAGCAGATGTGGAGGTTTTTTCTTAAAATATATCTAAAAGCTTAGGAAACCAATTAAAAATATTTTAGTTTTATTAAAGATTTCTATTCTTACAAAGATTAATAACTGATTGGGTTTAAAAAGAAGGCGCGCAGGCCCACTCCTCAAGTCCGAGAAGCAGGATTAAAAGAAGACTAATGAGCAGACCCAGTAAGACGGTCCGACCCCTGACGCAGGCCCAAAATGGGAGCCCAATTCATCCCTCCCAAGGGCCGATAACGCGAAAAGTCCAAAGAGCCCATATCTTATAAATCGAATCGAATCTCTACCAATAAGGGAAGTAGAATAATTCCCAATAACTGCTTTCTAATTATCCCTTTTTAATCTTACAGCGATAAGGAAAGAAAATCCCCCATCTAATAAGAGAGAGTCCTTATCACCATCCAATTGGGAAAGTCACCCACTATAAATACTAGGCCACCCCATCGGTGAAAGGTACGCACAAAACTTCATTCCTAAAAGCGCTTGGATCTTTCTTTCCCGAAAAGAACCGACTTGGCATCGTAGATAAATGGCGAGCCCCCGCCGATCCTTTTTGTTTCTTGTTTTTGTAGAGGAGTCCGACATACGGAGTCAACGGACCGGCCAAGCAAATCCAATACGTTTCTAGCCTGGCCCGCTGAAAAAGCATCATTAGTTTGGCGCCATTGTGGAACGGTATAGCTCCTTTACAAATAAAGTCGATTCTAAGAATCGATGGAATCAAACTCAGAACACAAGCAGAGCCACGTCAATCCCCAAGAATGCAAGACCAAAGAAGGCAACGAGATAGCCGACTCTCGCAGAAGGCGCCGAAACTTACACGATAACACAAACGAGATGGAGGCACTCTGTCTCACCAACCAACGCTTGATAAGGGAATTAGAGTAACTCACCAGACAGATGCAACGCCGCGGGAAGTGTGGCAGGCCCAAGAAGGCCACAATACCAGCCCTCGGGAAGAACAACCACACCTCGCTTCTCCCGAGGCGTAAATAGAAGTGCATCCAACCGGTTGTGGAGGCCAGCCTTGTTTCTAACCCCCAAAGAGGAGCACAATGAAGCAATACTGGGGGAACATTGGAAACGATGAACCAACTCCTCATCAGTAAGGAATCGGGGAGCGATCATAGGAGCAGAGGTTTAAGGGGAGATCCACCAGAGCCTGCCACTAAGGAAGTCGTAGTGCTGCCGAGCCTGTGACTCATGGGCACCCCGGTGCGGCAACCGAGTCCCCGTCACAACCGAGGTGCTAGCATTTCCCCTTCCAAAGAAAGTTCAGGATGCCGCAAATAGAAGCGTTCGATGGAACAAAGGATCCCGTTGACCATCTTAATACTTATTAGAACCAGATGGAGCTGCATGGATATCAAGACCTCGTACGATGCAGAGCCTTAGCTATCACGCTAAAAGGCCCAACATTGGCTTGGTTTAACAGGCTCCCACCATCGTCAGTCTCTTCATTTAGGGAGCTCTCCATCGCATTCGTCTCCCACTTCATTAGAGCCAGGACATACAAGAAGCCGAGTTATCACTTGCTGTCCATAAAGCAGAACCCACAAGAAAGTCTGAGGTCTTATGTCTAGAGGTTCAACGTCGAGTCATTAAAGGTAGATGTTCCAGACGAGAAGTTCGCCATCACCGCATTCATCGCTGGGCTAGGAGTACAGTCAAAAGACTTAATGTTTTCCATCTCAAAGAATCCCAGCAACCATGGCCGTGTGTTTTTAAGTAAAGAAGAGAAGTACATTAACGGCGAAGAAACCCTCATATCCAAGAGAGGAAGCTCTTCAACCCACAAGGAGAAAAGTAGGACTGACAAGCAATGGGAGCGAAGCCCTAGGAGACAAAGAGAGATCCCTAAGAAGGGACAGAGAATGGTCCCCAAAGAGGCGAGGAGCACCGCAGATACTGGGACCACTCACCAGCCATGGCGTAGTATTCACCTCCGCAGCTCAATCGACGTACTACGCATCACAAGTCTTGCGCCGGCGCCATGAAAATTTCCGAGATGGCTATCCCGCATTTATATCGGACCCAACCAAAAGAGATAACACCATATACCGCGTGAGTTCCATAGGTACCACGCATCAAACGCACGATTTCATACACCGTGAAGGAAATAAAATACTTTGATTCGACGGGGTATTCCGCCGCTACATAGCCTCTCGAAGGTCGATCAAGCGCTAACTACTACCACCGGGCAAATCAACCCCAACTCAACACCAACAAATTCTGGGAATCCATGATCTCGTGAGGATTTACAGGAGGTGGGGAGTCCAGCTCAGCCAAGAAGGCTTATTTACGTAGTATCAGGTCAAGAGAGGTCATGGAGGTGCAAGCAGTGTCCAAACTCCCTCGACTGGACACCGCCATAACCTTCTCGGATTCAGACCTAGAAGGATGTCAACATTCCCACGATGACCCTTTGGTGATAAGGGTAGTTGTGGCTAACAAAACAATCCACCGGGTCCTTGTCGACAATAGGAGCTCGGCCAACATCATCTCAGACGCCTTACAAGATAGGCACTAGCGGGAGAGGTCAGAACCGCCAACACCCACCTCGCGAGATCTCTAGAGAAAAAGTGCTACCTTTGGGGTTAATACAGTTAGTGCTCACTTTAGGAGACCCCCCATGCCAAGCAACAACAATAGTAAGATTTCTCATAGTAGATGCCCCCTTAGCTTATAACGTGTTATTGGGCAGGCCCTCTCTTAACGCCATAAAGGCTATCCCTTCCGCTTATCACATGGTGATCAAGTTCCCCGCCACAAATGGAGTAGATGGTTCAGAGACCGTGACGGGCCGTGAATGCTACTCGGCATCAATGAAGTAAAAGCGGTCGATAGCATATATCGCGCTTTAATCTCGATGCGACGAGGTCAAAGACTTAGCCCGAGCCCTGAAGAGCCGGAGCCTATATTACCAGACGACCACCCCGAACACCTCGCCCACGTTGGTTCCAAGCTAGCTTTAAGACCTCGTGGTTCCTTATCCGCTTCTTAAAACAAAACAAGGATGTTTTCGCGTGGAAGCAAGAGGACATGGGAGGGATTGACCCCACAACAATCACTCACAAACTAAGCTTCAATCCATCCTTCAAACAGGTTAAGAAAAAAAGAAGAAGTTTCGCCCTAGAAAGACGTAAAGCGACATCGAGGAGTAGTCGACAAGCCTCTAAAGTGTGCAATCAGGAAGCGGAATACCCCGAATGGTTAGCCAACGCTGCATTTCGCTAAAAAAGTGAATGGAAAATGGTGACTCTGCATCGATTTCATTGACGTCAACCGAGCATGCCCAAAAGACAACTTCCCTCTACCTCGGATCGACCTCATAGTAGACGCCACAGCTGGCCATGAACTCCTCAGCTTCATAAATGCTTTCTCCGACTACAACCAGATCAACATGGATTCCGAAGACCAAGAGAAGACTTCATTTCACATCGCGCGGACCCATTGCTATCGTGCAATGCCCTTTGGACTAAAAACGCAAGAGCTACCTACTGTGGTTGGTGAACAGGATGTTCCGTAAACAAGAGGACATCTATGGAGGTACATGTATCGACATGTTAGTAAATCAACTATGGTCGAAGCCCATATAGCCTCATCCTGGCTCGAGGCATTCCAGATCTCAAAAAGTACAACATGAAGTCAATCCACTAAATGCGCTGAGTCTCAAAGAGGAAAATTCCTTGGTTTTAGTCAACAACCGAGGAATAGAGGCAAACCCGTGCATAAGATAAAAGCCAGGCTCGACATGCCGCCATCAAACATGCAGAACTCCAATGCCAACCGAATAGGCCACATTGTCGCTGTGTCCAAGGCCGACATAAGTGTCACTCTTCTTCCGCATTCTAAAAAAAGCTCAATGGGATGCACACTACGAAGAAGCATTCACAGCATTGAAAACTTATCTGAGCTCTCCCCCCATTCTGGTAAGTCCCTCTGAGGGAGAGCTCCTTACTCCGTAGCTAGCGCCTTAAATTTCAACTGTGGTCGTCTGGATGAAGACAAAGACGAGTGCGTGAGCTGCCTACTATTGTAGCCGAGCTTTGAGAGGAGCAAAGGAAAGGTACCCAAAGATGGAGAAATTAATCCTGGCATTGGTAACCGTAGCCCGAAAATTCCGCCCTTACTTCCAAGCTCATACCATCGAAATCTCAATATAATATCTAATGAAGCAGTGCAGACAAACCAGACCTCTCGAAGATTGATGAAGTGGGCCATAGAGTCGGTGCGAAGTTCGACATCGATACAAACCCAAAACAAGCAATAAAAGTGGTAGAGATCTCGCATTCCCCTCAATATGGAATTCACCTCGCAGCTTGCTGCCACTCAACCGATGTTCACCTCCCTATTTGGAGGGTGTCCAGATGGGGCCGCCAATGCCTGCGAGGTGCCGGTCTAATTTTGAACTCTGATGGAATAGATATTGAGTATGCACTAAGATTCGGGGTTCGAACCTCTTAATAACAACAAGGTCGTAGTGCATTTAGGTCGGCCATACTGGCTTAACTCGCCCATTCCATGGAAGTTGATCAACTAGAGGTATGCAGCGACTCCCAACTGGTAGTAAAACAAATAAAAGACTCCTACGAAGCCAAAAGCAAAAAAAATGATCCTATACCTCAAGAAGGTGCGGGAATTACTTAAGAAGAAGTAATGAGTCCGCATCGACACATAACGAGAGCAAGAGAATTCGGCGAGCAAGATGTTCTAACAAATCGGGCAAAGAATTTCCCAAGAAGACCTCAATAGACTGACACCTGTTAAGCACCTTTCAGAACCCTCCGTAGATCTCAACAATGAAGAGATCTCCTGTCATGTCCGAGCCGAGCTGGATGGACCCCATTTGGGACTACTTAATGGAAGGACTACTGCCAAACGATCCGGCTGGCGTACTCAAGCCAGGTCGAGGTCCCACAGTTCACTATTCATCGGGGAACCCTTTATAAGCGAGGTTTTTGCACACACATCCTCAAGTGCATTGCAAGGGAAGACGCTAACTACATGCTGAGGGAAGTACATGAAGGCGTATGTGGAAATCACATCGGAGCTTGGGCATTGGCAGGAAAAGTCTCAGACGTGGGTACTATCGCCCACAATGTCTGGGAGACTCCAACATAGCTGATCAAAGTGCAGTTCGGCTAAAGCACTCCAAAATCTCTCATCTCCCATCCGAGCCACTGACGTTAGTTATAAGCCCCTGACTTTTTCAGCAATGGGGGTTGGACATATTGGGACCCCTGCCCATTGGAAGGGGCCAATGCAAATTTATCGTCGTAGCAGTGGATTATTTCACCAAATGGGTAGAAGTCGAGCCCTTGGCTACTATCATAGAACAAAAGGTACCCAACTTCGTTTGGCATTCCATAGTATGCAGGTTTGGAATCCCAAGAGCCCTGGTGTCAGACAATGGGAAACAATTCGACAATCCTAAGTTCAGGGATTTCTGTGCCAAGCTAGGAATCAGGAACTACTACTCGTCCCCAGCTCATCCACAATCCAATGGACAAGCATAAGTCACCATCAGAACCCTTAAAGCAGCATTGAAGACCAAGTTGGAAGATTTAAAAGGCAAATGGGTAGAATACCTCCCCAAGGTGTTATGGGCATACAGAACTACACGCAAGTCAGCAACTCAATAGATCCCGGGCCGCTTCCAGCCTTCGCATCGATAAGGGTGTACTGCCGAGACGATTAAATCCCCAAGGATTGAATTAGCAAGTGTAGAGCATAACGAAGAGGCTCTTCGCCTAAACCTAGACCTCCTAGATGAAAAGCGTGAGCAGGTCCTGAAATGTACAGAAGACTACCAAAGGAAGACGGCAAGGTACTATGACCAAAAGGTCAAACCTGGGAGCTATAAGCCCGGCGACCTAGTTTTAGTGCCATGCCACGAGGAAAGATCCTACACATGGAAAGCTAGGACCCAATTGGGAAGGCCCTTATATCGTGTCACGCGTGGTTCAGCCTGGAAACTACGAACTCCATATGGAAGAAGGAAGAATTCTACCTCACTCTTGGAACGCTGAGCACCTCAAACGATTCTATAAATAAACCTCTGATTGTAATCTTTAATAAAGTACCATCGTCAGATAACAAACAGAAGGACATTTCATGCATTATCCTTATGAATAAAAAAGCAAGGCTTATCGGTAAAACAAAAGCAGGCAGTTCGGCTAGAAAACGCCTGAGAAAATTACACACCTCAATAAAACTGTTTCACAAAGAAAAAAATTGTCTTTTATTTGTTAGCATATACTGATTCAAAAGTTACAATCAAGAATGTCATCCCTTACATCTCGGAGGAATAATACAAGGAATTCAAAAGGGAGAAAGAAAAAAAAAAAGGAAAAGGAGAAGGAAGAGGAGAAAGGGAAAGAAGAGAAGAAGAAAGAGGAAAAATGGAGAGAGCGGTACTAAAAGTTTTGAGGCACCACTCTCTAGATATTCTAGCATAGTTCACATCTGGACATAGCTAGGGAACAACATATCTCCCACAAGGGAGGAACTAGGGAAAAACACAACTTCTACAAGCAAAAGACCATCGGAACCGAACGTCAGCTCACGATCTCCAGGCAGACCTCCTGCAATGACGACCAAACCTTGACACTTCATCATGCGCGAATTCCAATTATGCCTAAAAAGGGAAGAAGGTTTGAAGCATGAGCACCATCACAGAGGAGTCACTATTTGTAAGGAAGCCGGGACGCTCGGGAAGTCGCGCAATCCATTCCAATTCTCCATAAAGCCGAATTAAAGCTACCCGCGCCTTTCCAAGAGAAGGAAGTCAAATAGGCCATGTAGCCACGGAGCCCAATAGGGGCTCGCCAGGTGAGCGACACTGTAACCCGTCAGGAGCATAGTAGCTCAATTTGCGAGCTTAACACCGTAAAGGTTCCCGCGCCTGCTGGGCAGCTCGCTTGCAGCTTAACAGCCTCGCAAAGGCCTCACGCCAGGAGCCCAAGATTGGCTCAGGCTAATGTACCAGAAGACCTCGCCTAGAGCCCAATTGCTCGCTTGCGAGCTTAACAGTCGTGGAAGGCCTCAACGCCAAGGAGCCCAGTAGTTTAGTTCGTAGAGCTCAACTACTCAACTAAGGCCTTGTAGCCTAGGAGACGCTTTAGCTCGTGCAATAGCCCCACGGCCTCGCATTCAATTTTCAAGAGCCCAACCGCCCTCAACAAAAGGCCATATAGCCACGAGCGCCTTAGCCTCAGCACATTAGCCCACCTGAGCCTCAAGACTCAATTTTCAAGAGCTCAACCGCTTCAACAAAAAGTGCCATATAGCCACTGAGCCAGCCACCATGCACATTAGCCTCACTTAGCCTCAAGAATCTCGCATGACTCTCAACCGTCAACAAAAGGCCATATAACCACGGAGCCAGCTCAGCTCAGGCACATTAGCCCATAGAGCCTTAACAGCTCAGTCTTCAAGACCTCAACCGCTCAACTAAGGCCTTGTAACCCAAGAGCGTCGCCGCACAGAAAGACAAGGAACACAATTAGGATAGCCAAGAGATAGTACCAGTATTCATTAAGTATCAAAGCCAAGAACTACATATATCCCGGGTTCAAAGCCCAAGGTCGACAAAAAACAAATAGAATTGTACAAGGAGGCTCAGACGTCAGCGCAAGGTTAGAGTCAAGGTAGCGGCGCCTACCGGTGGCCGCTCTCCGAGCAATCGCCAGTAAAAGGACTATTCGCCTCGCCGCCGGGAATCATCAAAATAAAGGTCCAAGCCCGTGCAGGCAGCAACCTCCTCCGAGCAAGCCATCTAAGCCCAATCTGCAGCCATTCGCAAACTTATCACTCCGTCCTCCGAACGACCGTAGCTTCCCGTCTCGGTTGTCCCCGCAACGCACGGCACTCACTCCATTGCCGCTTAACAGCTCACCGAAGCTTCAGAAGGGCTCGGCCCAGCAAGACCGCTTTATTACGCAAACATCTTTAGCGCCTGCACCTCTTCCCGACTACCTAACTCATTCCTCAAAGAACAGCCTTCCCTAATCCACCAGAAATTTCATTTTCGGGCCGTCTGATACCCATCCCGACTACCCGCAGCTTCATTCTAGAGGCCGCAGCGCCCATCTCGAACCCTCCCGAAGCTCGCCGACGAATCTTAAGCCTTCTCGGCCTTCTTCTAATTGCCTGGCCGTGTCATTGGCATGCCTCAAGTCGGACTTGAGCTTCGCTCTGCCTCCACATATTTTAAACTGAGTCAGAAGCCAAATTTCGCTCGTAGGTAAGGGAAGCCACTTTAGCTTTATGGTATGGTGGCTTTGCACGACTTAGTTCGTGACAGGTCTCACAAACTCTTCGATGGTAGTCGCTCGCTAATATGACAATAAGCTGCCTAATTCGTATGCTGGATTTATTTCCCCTGCCGTAGGGAACTAAGGTCATTACATTATACTACTATGGAAGTCCACGTGTCATTTCCACAGGAGTGGTTCCTGTAGATCCCAGGAGGTTCTCCGGAAGAATGTACGTTTAAAGTAAAATCAGGTTGCGATTGATTGATTGAGTACTGCACTAAGTTAACTAGTTTGAAGCATAAGAAGAATGATGTGGTTCTTAGGTTCCACCACCGCCGATCAAGTACTCCTACCTCTTATTCAATAATCTCATCTAGAAGCCATTGATGAAATACCTTGATGAAGATTTACACATTAAAAGCTCTTAAAACGAAGAATGATTGAAAGCGATGACAAACACTTGTTCAAACGATGCCTGACTCTAGCTTGCATTTGCGATCAAGCACAACGTGTACCGAGGGTCTCTCGTTCACACGTTGTCAAGAAGATGCCAAACTAAGGTTTTATAAAATTTTCTACAAGTGCATAGCATCGCACAATCCCACTGAAGCATAAAAGAGGAATTAAGGGTTATTACCTTGATGGAGGTGAGTTTCCACCGTTAGAACCCCACCATGGGAGTTTAGAACGTCATTGAAACTAGAAATCGATTCATATTTGATAAGAAACTATTCATAAAAAGACTTGAGAAATAAAACTTTAATTGTAAGATTGGGAAATCAAAAGCACAAAATACCGTAAGAAAATACCGAGTGTATGAACTAACTGAAAGATTACACGTAATTGAAAACTAATCCGAAGAAAAACCAAGTACTCTCCTCTACTCTATGAACCCTAGCAAAAATATGAGAAAACACTCTCACTCCCTAAAACTAAACCCTAGAATCCAAAACTACCTCTCCACCCTTCCTTTCGCTTAAATACCCTTCTCCTTAGTGATCTCGAAGTGGTGGCCGAAAGACAAGCGTACCCTTGCACCGAAGTTGGCATTCTGCTCAAATCCCGTAAAAATTACATGTTGCATCAAACAAGAAGTGTGGTACTGTACAAAAGGCTACGGTGACGCTTGGGGGTACCGGTACCGGTTTGCTTGGTACCGGTACCAATAGGCTACTGCATGTGGGTACTAGTACCATTGTATGTGGTACCGGTACCACTGTCTCTGCAAATGCCCTCACCATAACACTTCCCGGGGCCTCTTGCCGGCGGCTGCCATCAACCGCAATGACTACCTTCGTTCTCTGGACACGAACTCCTACAAAAAGTGTGCACGGAACTCGAAAAACCTGTACAATCGCAAAAACACGAGAACGATCAAAGGCACCTATTCTTACATAAAATGAGAGCAAAATATGAGCTGAGGGTATAAAAATCCAATATAGATGTTGTATGTATTCAACACACACCCCCAACCTACATCTTGCTAGTCCCTAGCAAGATTTGAATTGGTGACACCTGCTAATTATGAGTTTCAACAAAATACGCTAGGCACAGTCAGGCAGTGTAAGTTTCCCATCGGGCAAAAATTAAGCATAGTGCTTTAACCTGACAAAGTATGCAACCGTCTGAACTCAAATGAAACCATGGTCTCAAAGTAATGGACATAATAACAAACTATTACAAAACCGAGATATTCATATAAGGGACCATGGAATTAGGAAAATACGGGCTGTAATGAGATTGCCAAACTGAAATGAACTATATTATCAAGGCAAACAATTTAACATCACCAAGCAACTAGTATGCACAAGAGTCAAAGAGGAACAACCAGCATAACTAAAATCAAAAAGGTCTTTTAGGCTTTTAACGATCATGGGCTACACAAATAGGGCTTATATGAACAAAATGGGTGTTGGTATGATGAGGTCTCTACCCACCGCTACACTGTCAATCTCATTCTAACAACCTACCATGCTACTACTCTACATCCTCCCATCATCTGTCAAGAGAATGCGCCCTCATCAACACAACAGTGAAACATCTAATCTCCTTCCAAGTCAGGAGGAGGATCATCTCCCATTGCAGGTTCTCCTCAGTAGATGTGACTCTCGAGCCTGGAAAGCTTGTGGTCCAATTGTTTATGCTTTCCCAATATGCACTTGAACCAACCCTTAATTCGTCGTTCCATCATTTTCAAAGGAAATGCGTCTATCGACCCACGAGTCATGACGAAGAAGCCCGTGATATAGCCAAGGAGAACGTGAAGATCGAGGTCTGTGGATGCGTACTTCGCTCTTGGCTTCGCTTGGTTTGTGATGGGCCCTACTAGGAAGAATTCGCTTCTAACTAACTCTTATCCCAAAGAAATTTTCCACCGTGATTCAGAATCTCAGAGTCGGGAATCTGATATGCTCGTTCACGGACCACAGAAAGTCCCGCATAACACACCATACAACCAAGGCATAATCAATGATCTTCCTACCATCACCTCATACAAAACTCGGATTTCTTCTTTGTCAAGTAATTTCTTTTTTTCCTTCTATCCGATCATATCAGGAATGATTTTGTTCATTAATGCATACTCAGGCTTGAGCTTCCCTGGAACGAACTCCTTGCGCATAAAACCTCCCATGGTGACCGGATTGGTGCACATGGCATCAGCAAACAACCTGGCATCGAACTCTGTAATGGCCCTGAGAGGGTAAGGTCGGTCATGGGTGGCAGGGCAGACATAATGCAACGAGTGAGCTATCGAGTCAGGGCTGACCTTTAACTGTTTCCCCATAATAGTAGTCTCTAACAGGGTATCTACATTCTGATTTTCAAATTAAATAAATTCTGACCATGGTCGGTAACAATTCTTGTACCGTTATCAAACAAATGCAATTACTTCCTGACAATGTACCGATAGACGGGTGAACAAGAACGTGTCCACTTTCACACCCCGCCGTTGTAATGAAAACCCGCTGCAATTGATTGGCCCTAATTTTTCCCATTATGATTCAAGACTCGGCAACCATGGCTTTTCAATCTCTCTTCATCTTCGCCTCTCTCGATGCCTCCGGCTGTAGATGAGGAATCTCTTTGTTTTCCCTCTTCCTTTCTTTTACTGGCCCCAGAAGGTATCGACTCTTCCGTTTTTTCACTATTGCCTGAAGAGCTAGGAGCCTTGCCCTTTCCAATGTTTTTCGATCTTGCCATAGATATGGCAAGAATAGCGAATATAGCAAACATGGCCCAAACACACAAAACGATATCCCAGCAACCCATCTCCATTAGTATCGGGCTGATCCCGTGTAGCTCAGTTAACATCTTCCTCCCCATACCATCCGCTGCGGATGTCCTAAGCCACCAAGAACATAGGACCACCAACCTAAGCCACCTAAACAAATACATGTAGACACAATGAAATACCATAGAAAAGATGCTCTCAAAGAAATGAGGGATGCTTACCATGTCGGTGTGACGAACTGAGAAGAATCCAAATCAGAGAGATGAAAACACTGGCAGGAACGTGTGATCTCGGGTTTGCTCGTGTGAGAGAGAAAAGTGGGTTAAGGTTTGTCTTATATAGGAGTGGGGGATGAGAGATATGAGAAGGTTCCACTTAGGAGAAAAACCCCAATCGCCTCTTTTTCGCTCCTACAGACCGATACCTATAAGTGTGGTACCGGTACCAAAAGGCCACTACCTCTTTTTGCGTGGGTGGTACCGGTACCGATGAGAGTGATACCTGAACTTTTCTAAGGCAAAAACGACAGCCAAAAATCTTTTTCCGTAGTTGTGTAGTTGGCTTGAGCGGAATCTAGAGTCTTACTGGCATAATAGATCACAAGTTTTATCTTCCTCTTCGTCTCAGACAGCCCCTATAGCATAATCACTAGCGTCACACATGATCTCGAAAGGGAGGCCCCAATTAGGAGATCGCATGATGGGAGGAGACACTAACATAGTTTTGAGTTTATCAAAGGCAGCCTCGCAAGCCTGTGACCATGCAAAAGGGACGTCCTTGTCAAGCAAATTGCATAAGGGGCGGGCTATGGCACTAAAATCTTTTATGAACCTCCTATATAATCCTGCATGTCCTAAAAACGATCTTATATCTCTAACACACTTAGGAGTAGGTAAGTTGGAGATTAACTCGACTTTAGCCTTATCCACCTCGATTCCTTTTTTTGATACTATGTGACCTAAGACAATCCTCACTGTCACAAGGCACTTTTCCCACTTAATGAGGTTCTTCGAAGATCTCTCCAATACCTTACGATTCTCCGCATCCTCATATGAGTCTCCAAAATTGAGAAGTCATCCATGAAAATTTCCAAAATGAGTTCTATCATATCACCGAAAAATCCCCATCATGCATCGTACGAAGGTTCCCGGTGCATTACATGGTTCAAAGGGCATTTTCCTAAAGGAAAATGTGCCAAAAGGACAGTGAATGTGGTTTTCTCTCGATCTTCTAGTGCCATCTCAATTTGATTGTACCCTGAAAATTCCATCGAGAAAACAATAAAATTCATGCCCTACAACTCTCTCCAACATTTGATCGACAAAGGGTAAAGGGAAGTGATCTTTCCTAGTACCCACATTGAGTTTCCTATAATCTATGCACACCCTCCAACCCGACGTGACACGAATGGGAATTAGCTCATTGTTTTCATTTGCTACCACATTGACTCCAGATTTCTTAGGGACTACCTGAGTTGGGCGACCTAATTTACTATCTCAAGAATGGGGTAAATAACACCCCACGCCTAGTAGTTTTAACCTCTTTTCGACCACTTCTTTCATGATTAGGTCTGGCCAGCCGTGGTCATTTCGTAGGGTTTAACATCCTCTTCCAGTGAATCTCAAAAAGATCAAGGGCTAATTCCCTTAATATCTACAATTGTCCATCCTATGGCGATTTTGTGGGTTCTCAATATCTCCAAAAGCTTATTTTCTTGATCTGACTCTAAAGAGGAAGATATGATTACCGGAAAAGTTTCTTCTACCTCTAAAAATTCATATTTGAGATGTGATAGAAAAGGTTTCAACTCAAGTTTAGGTGGGCTCTCCCCCAAAGGTAACACCCTGTCCTCCATTGGTGGCAATGGTTCAAATTTAGGTGCCCACCCATTCGCTTCCAATACCTCACTATGTTCAATTATGGAGTGTAGAAATTCTGACTCAGATGTGGTCACCTCCTCAAGCCAACTCGAGGTGACAAGACAAGCCATGAGAGGATCATCGTATGAAACATTATCTACATATTTCGCACCATGAAATAATCATGTTTACCTCAATATCCTCCCCATCCCTTATTTCCTTGATAACATTAAAGATATTCAAATTAACGGTCATGTTACCAAATGATAGTGTCATTAGTCCTCCCCTACAGTGTATAATAACGTTAGCAGTAGCCAAGAATGGTCTACCAAGAATCACTGGGAACTGAGTCCCTTGGTTCACCACAAGTTGTATGTCAAGCACAACAAAGTCCACAAGGAAGTAGAACTTGTCCATTTGCACCAATACATCCTTCACTATCCCCTGAATCTCGCACACTACAAATACTAGCCGAGGGCATATCGTCGTTCTAACTCTCTTAACCCTAGCTCAACATATACCGAGTAAGGCAACAAGTTAACACTTGCCCCCAAATCCACTAAAGCATGTCCCACTTTGAGTTCCTACCACCATAGAAATAGTGGGGCTTCGGGTCTTTGTATTTCAAATTGCTTCGGATCAAGGGAAGTGGATTGTTCATCATAAATGCCTTGTTGACACCTAGTTTTCTTTCAAAGGCACAAATCTTTCAAAAGTTGGTATACCACTGGATATCCCGCTTAATGGCATCTAAGGGAATGTTCAACTTCACCTGTTTGAACAACTCATAGATTTCAGAATGATTGTTCACTTTCTTTGGGGCTCTCAACCTATGAGGGTATGGAGCAGGAGGGACATGGGAAGCCTTGTCTTTTTTTGTCTCACCATCAAGAATATCTGCCCTAGGAACATGAGGCTTGTCCGACACCTCATCATCCCGGACTGGTTCATTTTGAAACTCTTTGGGACGGTCTCTGGTCAATGGGTTTTGTCACCATCTTACCACTTCGAAGAGTGGTGATGTACTTTGCAATGTTCGAAGGTGCCATCACTGACCTAAGACTCCAACACTATTTTGACCTTGGGGATTTTGATGGTTTTGAGAAGGGAGTTTCCTTTTCTTGTTGAAAATTTCTATAGAAGAGGTTAGCTAGTGATTTGGGATCTCATCATTCAAGGCAACAAATTCAGTGTTGGTGGATTGTTGGGTTTGGACGAATTGTGTCATAATATCCTCCAAAATTCTCTTATGTGGAGGTTAATAAGGCTGTGGATTTGGATTCCCTTGATTTGATAGATGAAAACCTTGGTTAGGGTTCACAAGAAATCCTTCGTGACCCTGACAGAACTGCGGCTTGGTTTGAAAACCTGTCTGGATAGTCGGGGCCTTTGGCCGTTGCAAGTTGTATGTGCCTCATTTCCTTCTTCAACTAAAATTCGGGTGCTTACCCCACCCTGGGTTATACGTTTCAGACTATGGAGAATTGAAGGGCTTCCTTTGATAGTTAAGAGCATTAGCTTGCTCTATTTGGATTGCTCCCTTAACTTGAGGAAGGTTAAGGCAGTTAATAGTTGAGTGGGTGGGGTCGTTGCAAATGATGCATGGCTCCTCCACTCTAGATCCCATAGGCACTGAAGGTATTTGAGGCACACTAGTTACCTCATTCACCTTTTTCAATTCTATAGCCTCCAACTTCCTTATTAAATTAGCTATTTTTGCTCAGCAGTCATCATTCTCTCTTAAGTGATGGATTCCTCCCCGTAGGTGTACTACGCACTTTGTGCTAAAGATTCATGAGGTATTAGTGATTCGTGCCACGGTAGGGCGAGCGGAATCAACAAAATTTGTTTCCTATAAACTCCTCCCACGCCGTAGTCAAGCTACTCGCAAGATAGCGAATTGTGGTCGAACACGGGGATGGGTTTTCATCCCACGAATGACTTGCATTAGTGTTTGAAAATTGGTGAGGCTTTAGTTTGGATTTTTGGATTTGGTTAAAAACAGGGGAGGTTGTATGTTCACTGACTGACTGAAATGGTTAAAGTGAAATGTGAAATGGTAACCTTGAAGGCTTGGGTCACTAGCTTGACAACATGGGGGTATTACAGTGTCCTCGGGTTATTTCCTTATTGGGCAAATGACCCATAAATAAAGCCAAACCGGATCTTTGTTTAGCTATAAAACCTAACCCTAGAACCACTCCTATTTGAGTCAAACCAAGTACTAAGCATTCAAAGTCCCATTCAGTTTAAAAACCTAAGCATTTAACCTCATTTCAGTGGCTCGTAAATGGCATCTAAAGGATATCAATGCATCTAGCATTAAGTATGCACTGAAACCTAAAGCATGGCAAGTATTGGCCAAAGGAACAACATTAAATGGCATTAAACCCTAGTTTGGAAAGCTGGGAACCATAAATGCCGTACCTGTAACATTCAAAGCATGAGGACAACCTGTAGTAACCCCAAAACCAAGCTAGCAACCCTCCTCTTCATACATGAGGTTTGAGCCAAGCATCCTTGAGTCACATCCTCAAGGGGGTGTTTGCAAATGAGAAAATGAAAGAAAGAGGAGAGAAGAGAGCAAATGAAACCTCTAAATGAAAGTCATGAAAACTATAAAATGAAAAGTTGCTTCCCAAAATTGCTTGCTTAGGGTTACAAGTTTGTGGGGGTTTATATATCAACCCAAAGTGTGAAAAATACCAAAATACTCCTAAAATATGAAATTACATATGGGTCAAAATGGTAACACACCAAACGGTGTTTAGGATCAAATATACAAAAATCACAAGGGCGCACTTCGCTACGTGTGGGGATTTCTCTAGAGATAGCGAAAAATTTCGCTACCTAGCTTAAATTAGGCGAGATAGCGAAATTGAGAAATTTCGCTATCACTGAATTCGCTATTAGCGAAATTTCGCTTAGCCTAGCTTAAAATTATAGAGATAGCGAATTGGTTAATTTCATAGGCATAGTAATGTTAGCTACGAATTTCATAGCCTAGCTTAAATTTTCCATTTCGCTAGGATCGCGAATTTTCTATGGTTGCGAATTTTCGCAATCCCAGAAATTTTCTAAATCATAGCGAAATGAATTGCTCGTGATCCTGCTGTACACTGATCCTCTAATGCAGACTCTTTGCTCATCACTGTTTTCATTTCTTCATTGAATCTTTATATTTCATCGCTTCGCCTGAATCATTGAGGAATCTCAAGATTCAACACCAATAATGGAAGCTAAGCTTGCTATTCGTCGTCAAACCTGCAAACTAACCAAAACAATCTCGAATGGCATTAGTGGAACCAAGTGGACTCGCACACTGGTTTAATTGATATGATTAGTGCCAAAGCACCCAAACCCATCTCGATGTGGCTCAAACAAGACTCTTTTCGGGCACTAATCACACCCCCAACCGACACGTTGCTAGTCCTCTAGCAATGCTAAAACAATAACGGATGCATGTTAGATTTTACAAAAGTATATGTGGTTCAAAAGTGTATGTACAAGTAAGCCTTACCTTTTAGCATGAATAATTTACACCTCGTATGAAAACCTATTACGAGATAACATAAACCATACAAGAACAAGTTTTGGGCAATGCCACTCTAAGGAAATCAACCTGAATTTCCACCAAAATCTAATTGTTCCTAAGGTAACCGGTTTGAACCAATAAATTGCAAAGCTATCCCCTCCCCCCAACCTAGCTACTGCCATGGCCTTAAACTGCTGACCAACTAAATGGGGATTAGCTACACCTTATTTTGATTGCTATGTGGTGCAATGCTAAAACCGACTTCACCAAAGTCCGTAACGGGGTCCACCATGACCCCAACCACTAAGGTTTAGGGCATCAAGCCAAAAGGATCACTTGACCACAAACTCGCGTGCTTCACCCGACCGAATGACTTCGAGAATTGGGCACCTACAACACACGAACTCTACCCATTCACCCGTGTAGCTTAACACTAAGTCTATGACTCCCAACCAATTAAGGTTTAGGGCATCGATTTAAAGGCTTTCGCCTATACCCTCGGACTGTTCGGGCTTCAAGGCAAAGCTTCACGACTTTTATTTTTCTTTTTCTTATTTTCTCTTTTCCTTTTTTCTTTTTCTTTTTTTTTTCTTTTGGAAGACAACATTGGTCTTCATATATGGGTAACACAAACCTATTATGGGTCATCAACAGGTCTAAGGCCGGCTTTGCAAAGTGAAAGGAGGTACATAATTTTACAGCCTATTGGTACAATCTGGAGTGCAGTGTGTGATTAGCTAAAGGCGGAAAGTTCAAGGTTGACTAAGCTGAAATCTCAATTGACCAAAAACTAAATCATGCATGGAAATGTTCTAACATTAAGGTAACAACAGGGTTTCAATTCTCCAATTAAAGGCAACTCAACTGCTCAATTGTTGCACCAATTGTCCAATTGAAAGAAAAGCAGATACACAAAGTGGAGGCAATATAAGGATTTTGCAATTAAACACACCTGACAATGCAGGACATGTACAAACAGTAAAACTAAATCCCAAAATACGAAATTTACCTCTAACTAGATTGGCATGGAAACGCGAAAATCAATGGATGGAACTGTACCAAGCAGCAGCCACCCTTAAACATATAGCCTGTGGGGCTCAGGGAGGGTCCGGCGAGCCTCCCGATGGTCTCGCCGCACAACATGTGGTTTCCACCTCTCGTCCATCGACCCTTGAACACCCTGTTATCATTTGGATTGAGTAGGTCCACTGAACCATTGGGGTATGCATGCTGAACAATGAATGGACCCGTCCATCGTGACTTGAGCTTGCCCGGAAATAGATGGAGTTTGGAGTCATACAGTAAGACTTGGTCTCCCTCGTTGAAATTTTCCCAGTTATCATTTGATCATGCCATTTTTTTGCTTTTCTTTGCAATCTTTGAATCTGCGTAGGCATCATTTCGTATTTCTTCCAACTCATTAAGATCAAGGAACCCTAACTGCCCTACGTCCATGTTCGCTCACGCTCTACCGCCTTTACTCGATCTCCAATGGAAGGTGACATTCCTACCATAGACCAACCGATAAGTGGGACATTCCCAGATTGTTCAGTCGTTTCAGAGAGGCCCACGAATCAAGCGTACTTGATGGACCAATCTTTTCATGGCGCGACTACCTCATTAGAATGGTCTTAATCTCCCCTGGCAAGTTCTACTTGACCACTTGCTCAGGATGGTGCGGGGTGGCCACTTTGTGTTTCACACCATATTTAGTCATGAGGTTTTCGAATGGTTTGTTACAGAAATGTGAACCTCCATCGCTAATAATGGCTTTAGGTACCCCGAACCTGGAAAAGATGTTTGCTTTAAGAATTTAAGTACCACCCTGTGGTCATTGGTTTTGCAGGGGATTGCTTCAACCCACTTGGACACATAGTCCACTCCCACCAAAATGTATGTAATGACCATACGATCATGGGAAAGGTCCCATGAAATCGATGCCCCACACATCGACCAGCTCGACTACTAAAATTGGGTTCATACATCATGTGACGGCGAGACAACTTCTCGAGTCTTTGGCATCTATCAAGACATATGGCACATTTGGTGCTTCCCCTTAAATAAGGAAGGCCAAGAGAAACCGCACCGGCAAAGACCTTCATCACCGTCTCCGAAGCAAAGTGACCACCATTGCATTCTCGTGCGCGGGTTCAAGATTCCTTGGTCGTTCCTCCTCCGGCACACACTTCCTGATTATTTGATTTGCACAATAATTGAACAAGAAGGGCTCTTCCCAATAATAGAAATGGACCTTCGCTACAGAAATATTTCCTATCCTCGTCCACTGTGGGATTTCTCCCTGCATGAGGAAATTGGCAATGTGAGCATACCAGGGAGCTTTTCCAGCTGCATTAGAGATTCTTCAAGAAATTCATCATTGATGGGTGGGCTATGAGTGTCATGGGCTAGTTACATCCTTGAAAGCATGATCTCACTACATTTTCTACTCCCTTGTCTTTAATTTGCAAGTTAAACTCCTGAAGTAAAAGAACCCAACGGATGAGCCTTGCTTTCGCATTTTGCTTGGTCAGGAGATATTTCAAAGCGAAATGGTCCGTAAAAATGACTATATCAGACCCGACTAAGTATGCTCGAAATTTGTCTAAAGCATAGACTACTGCCAACAATTCCTTCTCTGTAGTATTATAATTCCTTTGTGCTTCATTCAAGGTTTTGCTTGCATAATAGACTACATGTGGTTTCCTATTTTCTTTGGCCGAGTACTGATCCGATAGCAAGATCACTTGCATCACACATCACTTCAAAAGGTAAATCGCTTAGGGTAGTAGTCACCGACTTCGCCAAAGCCTTTCGCATTCTTTCTCCCAACAAATTCCGCATCCTTCTCTAGGAGCTTGTACAGGGGTTTAGCAATCTTCGAGAAGTCTTTAATGAATCTTCTATAGAAGCCCACATGGCTAAGGAATTGCCTAACTGTTTTTACGTTCGTTGGAGATGGCAGTTGGGAAATAAGTTCAATTTTTGCCTTGTCGACTTCTATTCCCCTCGTCTGAGATAACAGCCTCATTACAATTCGCTGACCATAAGTGGCACTTCTCCCGCCTGGAGCACTAGGTTCTTCTCATGCACCTCGCAGATGGCTCCAAAGTTAGTCGACATTCTCAAAATCGCTCCATATACAAAGGATGTCATCCATGTACACTTCATTATGCGCTCCACCATATCGCTGAACATACTAAGCATTACATCTCGAAAGGTGGCTAGTATGCAAGCAGAAAGACCAAAAGGTATCCTCCTATAAGCATGTGTGCCAAAGGGACAAGTGAAAGTATCTTTCCTCGATCCTCCGTGCAATCTCTATCCGAAATACCCTCGAATACCCATCCAAAAGCAAGAGAATCGGGTGTCCGTGAAACCTCTTAAGGAGTTGGATCGATGAATGGCAACGGGAAGTGATCTTTTCGTGTTACTTCATTGAGCCTCCTATAATCTATACACACCCTCCAACCGGTAGTAAGTCGGGTAGACAATTCTTCACCCTTCTCATTTTTTACAGTTGTCACCCCGATTGGCACCACCTGAAAGTCAGTCTTTCACCCATGCTAGTCAGAAACGTAACACACCGCTCGAGCAATTTCAGGACTTCAATGCGAACGACTTCCTGCAAGTGGGGATTCAACCTTCGCTGGCTGCCTGACAGCCTTAGACTCTTCTTCCAGGTAAATGTGATGAGTGCATTGTCGGGTTTATGCCTTTAGGATCAGAAATTTTCACCCCAATGTCAGCTTGTTCCGCTTTAGGAGTGAAGGCAAAGCAGGTCATGTTCGTGAAGTGGTCACCGCTGATGAAATCACAAATCGGTGACCAAGCCATTTTCTTCCAGGAATGCATACTTTAACTCAACCGGAAGGGGTTTGCTTCAGCCGCTGAGGTTCCTTTCGTCTGGCCACCGCCAATGTAGGTAGAATTTATATATTTCTCTTCAGTACCTCCTTTGCACTAAACTCATGCCTTGAGGTTCTTGTTGCTCCCTACATGTGCTCAGATAACTCCTGTTATACATCCCGCACCAAGCCGCTTCATTAGCCTGCTCTCAAGAATGGCATCTATTATACGTACTTCTTCATAGTCATCTCCTCTAATGCATATGTCTTTTTTACTCAATGAAAGATATTGAGTTCTAAGGTCATATTCCCAAACGTGAGTTGCATAACCCCATTCCAGCAGTTTATTATGGCATTCGAAGTAGCCAAGAATGGCCTCCCCAATATGATGGGCACATGATTGGCTCCCACTGCAACCGGCTCCGTGTCAAGTACGACAAAGTCCACTGGGTAGTAAAATTTGTCCACTTGTATTAAAACATCCTCAACGGTTCCCTTCGGTATTTTAATAGACCTGTCGGCTAGTGACAGTGTGATGGACGTGGGTTTAAGCTCACCCAAACCAAGTTGCTTGTACATGGAATACGGCAACAAGTTCACACTAGCTCCTAAGTCTAATGTGTTGCTTTCACGCTAATGCCCCCTAATATTAACCGAGATCAGAATGATATCCCGTCTTTATATTTCACTGGAGTCTTGCACTCAATAATAGCACTCACTTGCTCAGTCAGAAAGGCTTTCTTGTTTACATTAAACCCTCTTTTTACCGTGCATAAGTCTTTCAAAAATTTCGCATAGGTGGGGACTTGTTTGATTATGTCAAGGAGAGGAATGTTAACTTTTACTTGTCGCAAACTCCTAGCATTTGTTCGTTAACTAAATTCTTCTTTTCTGAGAGCCTGTGGGAATGGAGGTACACTGCTCTTCACCTCTTCTCCGCTTGCTGGCTGATCTTCAGGGCGGGTCACCACCGTGGGGCTGAATTGGCTAGAGTTGGGACTGCTGGTCTCAGTTCTTTACCACTTCTTAAAGTCACCACTGCCTTTACTTCATCAATTCTTGCATTTGGATCATTGGTTGAGCCTATTTCATGCACTCCTTTCTGCTGTTGCTGTGACTGGGAGGGAACCTTCCCTTTTTCTGAACCCTGCAGCTGCTGGTTGGACAACCTTGAAATCTCAGAGTGCATATTGTCTAGTTTCCTATTGAGTGAGCTCTCACCGCCTAATTTTTCGTTAGTCCGACATTCGCACTTTTGTTTCTCTACAAATGTGCCTACCACTTTACTTAGATTCAGGATCGTCGCTTCAACCTGGGAGAGAAGATATCGAGTAGGTCATTACAGTTGAAGTGAAGCCAACCGGGCTGTGTTCTCGTGAGGGACATAATTAGGGGTTTTGGCTTCCATGATGTTTGATGATTTCTCCACTAGGGTTATAGGTGCGCATATGGAGCATCTATGGTGGTTTATTTTGATTTAGGACATGGGCATGCTCTGACAAGGTTCTCAGATGACTATCGTTCATAATCAAAACAAGTCGACGATGCGTAACTCATTTATCGCCAGATCTCGTGGCCGGCTTCTCATTTCCAACTCCTCCAACCTTCGAGTCAAAGTGGTCAATTTTGCTTTCATCTCTATGTCTTCGGAGAGTGCATAAATGCCCCCTCAGGTGGTTCAAAGGCTTTGATCTCTGCTTCCTCGATTCGTTCATCCCATGCCTTTGAGGTGTTTCGCCACATAGTTCAAAAAAGTCCTTGGCCTCATCCAGGTTTTTGCTCAAAAAGTTACCCCACATGGTTCCAATAGCTGCTTCATAGCTGAGACATACCATCATAAAAATGGTTCACTAGCATCCTCATGTATCAAAACCATGGTGTGGGCATGCGCTGATGGTCCTAATAATCTTCCCAACACCGATAAAACTTCTCATCAGAAAGGCCGAGTAGGTGCAGATCCGTCTCTTCAAACCTGCTGGTCTTTGTGGTAATCGAAGAATTTCTTCAAAAATTCGCCAAGATCTCGCCCCAACTTAATCGTTTCCTGGCCTCGCTGAATTGAGCCACACCCGCTTGGCCCTGAGTACGCTGAAATGCTTTGGGCCGAGCAAATCCATGTCGGCTTATACCCCTCCTTAAAAGTAGTGCACACTTCCTCAAAATCCCTTATATGCGACATGGATTTTCATTCTCCATACTGGGTGAGTGGGAAGAAGGCACTAGATAGGGTCTCATCAGCCACTCTCAAAGATGAGGTACGATGCGTGAGGGAGCACTAACTTTTAGGAGGGTGTATGTTCTCATCGATCCGTATGCCGTTTGGATTCATGGGAGGTGTTTGTCGACTTGCTGTTCCTCGTAGAGGATCCATTTGGTCACCGTGGCACACCGATTTCACAACCTTGTTCAATTATGCACTCCACTTCACCCACCGACATCCTCCTGTCCTGTCGCATAAACACCTGTCACACAAAATGAGACACAACAAAGAGCACAAACAAGCTTGCAAAAAGGGTTAATGTTAGTCCAAATAAAAACTGACTGTAAGAAAAACAAAAACAGTGCAGTAACTGCAAAGCAGTGATAACTTGCAGTTATTGCAAATGCAATTCAAAAAGGGTCTAAAAGGTCACCTACACTTGTAATGAGGATTACAAGTACACTTCAACTCATCATACGTAGCTCGCACCATCCCCAGAATCCGCCGCCATTTTGATTCGTAAGCACGGTAGGGTGAGAGAGGAATCAACAAAATTTGATCATGTTCTGATCACCAGATAATGATCAGATATGCTAGGGTCGAACACGGATGGGCTTTCATCCTTACCTAATGATTTGCATTAGTGTTTGAAAATTGGTGAGGCTTTAGTTTGATTTTTGGATTTGGTTAAAAAACAGGAGGTCAGGAGGTTCACTGACCGACCGAATGGTTTAAGGGGAAGTGTGAAATGGTAACCTTGAAGGCTTAGGTCACTAACTTGATAACATGGGGGTATTACGTTGTCCTCGGGTTATTTCCTCGCATTAGGGCAAATGACCTATAGTCAAAGCCAAAATCGGATCTTTGTTTAGCTATAAAACCTAACCCTAGAACCACCCTATTTGAGTCAAAACCAAGTACTAAGCATTCAAAGTCCTATCTACTTTAAAACCCTAGCATTTAACCTCATTTCGGGTCAGAATGGCATCTAAAGGATATCACATCGAGCATTGGCATGCACTCGAAACCCGAAGCATGACAAGTATCGCAAACACATTAAATGGCATTAAACCCTAGTTTGGAAAACTGGGAACCATAAATGCCGTACCTGTAACATTCAAAGCATGAGGACAACCTGTAGTAACCCCAAAACCAAGCTAGCAAACCCTCCCTTCAAGGCTACGCGAGGCTTAGCGTTATCCCTTGAGTCAAGCCATCCTCAAGGGTGTTTGGTAGCTGAGAAAATGAAAGAAAGAGGAGAGAGAAGAAAGCAAATGAAACCCTAAAATGAAAGCTGCGGGAAAAACTCTATAAAATGAAAAGTTGCTTCCCAAAATTGCTTAGGGTTACAAGTTTGTGGGGGTTTATATAGTCAACCCAAAGTGTGAAAATACCAAAATACCTAAAATATGAAATTACATAAGGATCAAAATGGTAACACACCAAAACGGGGTCGTTTAGGATCAAATATACAAAATCACAGGCGCACTCACATGTGATTTCAAGAATTAGTGAAATTCTCGTCAGCCTAGCTAAATTCTGCGTAGATGAATCGAGAAATTTCATTATCACAAAGGGAATTCTGCTAATAGCTTAAATTCGCAAATTAGCTTAAAATTATAGGTGAGATAGCGAAATTGGTTAATTTCGTTAGGCACAGAATGTCAAGTATTAATAAATTTCGCTAGCCTAGCGAATTTTCCACTCAATAGATTGCTAAATTTTCGCTATGGTTATGGCCTTCAAGAATCCCAAATGAAATTTTCAATCATAGCGAAATTTCCCCGAATTGCTCGCATCCCGTTTGTACACCGCATCCCCCACTCGCACTTTTGTTTATCACTTTGTCTTCATTTCTTCATTGACCTTTATATTTCATCGCCTTGGCTCCTGGAAATCATCGAGGAATCTCTCGCATTCAACACCAATACGAAGCTAAGCTTGATGTTCAAGTCAGCCAAAAACCCGCAAAACTAACCAAACACCCTAAATGGTATTAGGAACCAAGTGGACCCGCACACATCAATTGTTGATATGATTAGTGCTAAAGCACTCAAAACCTATCTTGATAGGGCTCAAAATAGCACTTCGCACTAATCAATTAGTTCCCATGTTCAAGCATTTTCTGCTATGGTATCAAAGAATTGAATTGCCACCCTCGCACTTTTCTCATAAAACTCTCCTGCACACATCAATTGGATGTATTGTTTGTTATTCAAGGATAGTCCTTGGTGAAAATATGCACAGATTTGCCTAACATCCAACCCATTATGAGGGATAGCATGGAGGAGATCCTTGTATCTTTCCAATACCACAGCAAAAGGTTCACCCGATTTTTCAGAGAAGTTTTGATTACTCTCAAAGGAGAGCATCGTACGCAAGTGGAGGAAAACTTGTTAAGGAATCTATTTCAAGACTCTCCCAAAGATTGAATTGGGTGCAAGCGAATGAAACCATATTTTGGCCTTTTCCTTTAGAGAGAATGGGAATATCACCATGCAAATTATATGGAGGGGCAATCCAGTAGAGAGGAACGCACTGCAAACATCCTCAAAGTCTTCCATGAATGAGTAGGGGTTCTCGACCGACCCTCGATACACAGTGGAAAAGGCGAATCACTTCCGACTTTTACGAGGAATCGGTTAGCCTCTTCGTGTAGGCGAACACATGAATTTTTTGTGGTTCTTCGAGGTTGCAGAATCTCTCTGGAGTTCTTTCCACATTAGGTAAAGGTGGAGAGCTCGATATCGTTCGTCGGAAATTAACATTTCCCTCTACCACGGGGTTTTCTACAGGCCACACCACCTCCTTTGTTGTGGAGGTTCATGAGTCTTTTTGGGTCAATAGGTAACCTTGGGCATTTGATTGAAAAGAGCTCATTAATTTCAGATGGTCCATTCGAGGTGTAAATGGTTCTTGAAACAATTTGTCTTACTGGTGGATCCGATTAGTGTTCAAAAAGTGCTATTTGAACCTATTTATTATAGGTTTTGAGTGCTTTTTGTATACTAATCATTCTAATTAACCCACTTACAGCATTACGGTCCCTACTATTTTAATGATCACATTTTGTGGCAAATTTTGCGCTTTTTTAAGTAGCTAATTATGCCGAAATTGTCGAGTATATCCGCCACCGAAGAATTCAAGTCAAACTCAACATTGCAAATCAAATATCGAAGGAAAGAAGAGCAAATGAAGAAAATTGACCCCGCAGAGTGCTTTTGCCACGTACTCCACCGGCATCCCGCAGCACCGTTCCTCCCGCGATTGTTCCGCTTTTCACGCCCCGCCTTTGCAATTTTTGGTTTTTCTCCTTTCTAACTCTGTTGTAATCACTTAAGTTTGGATTTTATGGTATTTTCTCACTTGGTTTGTAGCATATATAAGCCATTTTTGTATACATCAAATGAGACGGATTTTTGGTCAGAATAAAGCTGTGGTTCCATTTCTCCCTGCTTTTTTTCCTTTTCTCATTTTCTTCCTTTCTCGGTTAATTAAACACTCCGAGGATGACAACTCAGGATGGTTGGCTGGGGCCTCTTTCTCCTTGAAGAGGACGGCTACTAGGCAACGGTTTGGAGGTAACTGACGGTCCTCTGTTTTTAACGCACGTTTATTTTTGGAAGTCGTTTAAGTTCCCGCTTCTCACTTAGGGCTAAAATCTCTTAAGCATGCCTCTCTTAATGTGTATTCGCAAGTTGGTTCACGGATACTTTCACTAGATCCATCGAGGCCTTCCGGCTAGTTGCCTCCCTCGCTAGTTATCGTGGGATTAGGGTTTTGAGATGTGTTTTCACCGTTAGAAACATTTATTCCCATTTAAAATGCTATTTTTCAAAAGGGAAAATCATAGGTTTAGTTTTTTAAAGCAATGAAGATCCGGTTCGAAATGAATATATGTCATACTCCCCAACGCGAGGAAAAAGACCCGAGGACATGTCAGTCGCTCTATAAATCCTAACCCAAAGGGCCTAAGACTTAAAGGAGTTTTTCTTATTTTTCTTCAATTTATTTTCAGTGTCCAAACCACCAACTCACTGTTTTTACCCAAACCTTAAATCCAAATTTAATTCACCATTTTTGACTTCACTCAAATCATTTGTACGAAAAAAACCCATCCCTGTGTTCGACCCTGATCATTATATCGCAAAGAGCTTGACACGGCAAGAGAAGCAAATATAGGATAAAAAATATTGCTGGATTCCGATCACCCTACCGTGGCACGAATCAAATGGCGCTCAAGTACGGATGGTGCCTAAGTACATTCGACGAGTCAGGAACACTTCAGGATCTTCATCACAAGTTCTCGTGAAATTTTCCTTTATTGCTCTATCAAGCATTGTTTTTTTGTACATCTCACTATAAAAAACAAGCACAAGTAGGATTGTGTGTGCTGCCCTCGTTTTGCCGCGCAGATTGAATTTTCAAGGGGTTTGATTACGATCAAATGGAAAGAGGAGAACAATATAGTGAATATTTAGTGAGAGTAACCATAGAGCATATGACAATGAGGGACTATAGGAACCTCGCATGGCAAAATCAGGCAACCATCGCAAGAGAAATCATCCAAATAGGTCTATGAGGGACTATAGAGACCAATGATGAGTGCAATCTGTTTCATAGTGTTCCCTCAATTTATGCACCTCCTGTTTCTCCATATTTTACCTCAACTCAGCCACCACATCCACCAACCCCATCCCCTGTTGAACAAACCATCCTAAACTTGAGCAAACAAGTGGATAATTTCATAGAGGAGCAAAGGGCATTGACTGTCTAGGCCAATCAGGAAACTAACACAATAGAGAGCTCCCTGAACAAGAAGATTAATGGACTTCAAAGTGAAATGGAGCTAAAATTGGACAACTTGCAAGAAACACTTTTAAGCTTGCCCAGCAGCTGATCATGCAGAGGAAGAGAGTCAAGAGGAAGAGTGCCTAAGTGGCACCATGGTGGAGGAGCCATGTCTATAGCAGCCACAAGAAGGCCTGGTAGAAAATTTTGAATCCTCGCCAGGAGTGCTGCCTCGTCGTGGGAGAAGAAGGAAACAACCTCCCCATTGTTGATTGAGGAGGGCAATGGAAAAGAGGCAAAGGTATGAACCCAAAGAGCTTGTTTCGAAACCATTTCCCATGGAATCAACCCCACCGCACGCCCAGCCACCAAAAAGCCCATTGCCAATAGCCCCCTCCACTGACCAAGTGTATACCCCGCTGCATACACTCGCCACCGCACCACAACCAACCTCAAGACCACCAAAAGGCCACCCATCACCGCCCATGCTAAAAATTTCAAGAGATTAGTGGCCATTGCATTAAGACTTTGCCACTACCTCAAACAAGATGAAGGCTGCACATACCGCATGGTATAGTGGATGGTTTCGTGGTGCCGGCTCGATTTGACATCTAATCCTAAAGATTGAGCTCGCCACAGCAGCCTCCAAAGGCCTAAGGAAGTGGCTCGGGGGAGCACATTTCCCCACTTTTGTTTTCATTTTTCTTAGCTCGTTTTATTTTATCATATTTTATTTTGATTTCATCAATTTTTCTTAGATTTTCTCTAATTTTTAGTTAATTTATGTTTTTAGATTAATTTTTACTTTTCTGCAATTTTTCTTAATTTTTCTAGCATTAATTTTTGCAGTTTTTGTGCAAATTTTGAAGCCTGGATTGAAAATCAGCAAGCAGAAGATTTTCGCAACTATAGCGAAAATTTCGCAATTCTAGCGAAATGCGAAAATTTCGCTATAGATGGAATTTTCGCTAAGCTAGCGAAATTTCGCTAGCCTAGCGAAAATTTTGTGAGACAGCGAAATTGAAAAATTTAGAACAAAGGCATTGGCTAGGCTACGAAATGCACGTAATAGCGAATCAACAAAGGACCTCCGTGCACAAGACTTCCATTTTATTTTATTTTATTTTATAAAAAAAGGTTTGTTTTTTCTTATTATTTTTATTTCAAAAAAAAAATTTTTATTTTTTTATTTTATATATATTATTTTTAATTTAAATTTTTTTATTATTATTTCTTATATATAAAAATTTGTCTTTTCAAAAATTCTTTAAATTTAAAAAAATCGTTTTATATATATAAGAATATATATATATATATATATATATATATATATATATATATATATATATATATATATATATATATATATATTTTATTATTTTTATTTTATTTGGATTTTTCAAAAAAAAAATCAAAAAATTAAAAATTAAATTTTTGTCGTTACACACTTTCGCTAGGCTAGCGAAAATTATTGTAGCAAATAAATTTTTTTCTATGGCCCCACTTTGCCCCAAATTTTGCTTATTCATAACTTTTTCATCCTAACTCCGTTTTAGGCGTTCTTGATACCGTTGGAAAGCTTAGAGAGTGTAGAATCCAAATATGGCCAGAAAGAACATTTTTTAGATTATTATGAAAGTGTAATTTTAAAAATGCTCAACCGGCCACTTTTCCTCTTTTCTTCTTCTAACTTGCTTATTCGGGGTTTCAAATCGAGTGAATAAGGTGTCGATGGGAAAGCTTGCGGCTTCCTATCTAGGAAATGATCACATCTCATCAGTGGAGGGTAACACTTCCTTCTCTAATTTTCCAATCCGAGCCCCATTTCGAACACCGAGATGTTTGGGTTGGGGGGAGAGTTAGCGAAGGAAGTGGCTTTTGTATTCATATTTTTGTATTATTTTATGCAAGCTCATTTTGTGATATTCAGTGGCTTGTTGGGTTCCCTTTCTATAAAGCTGTTATACTAAACAGCTTACTTTTTCAAAATCTGGACCCATTTTGCAATCAATTTTTTTTTGTGGTTTTGCCTAACTCGCAAGTTGGAAAATTTAAACTTATCCAATTCTATTGATGCTAGATTGATTCCATGTTTGGTCGAGTGAATGATTAGTTGAATTCTTATTGATTTCGACATTTTCTTCCACCTTTAGCTAACCACACACGAGCACATTAGGTTTCAATGATAGGTCGAAACTCAAGGCAACCTCTTTTACTTTGCATAACATACCCTAGTTTCATTGACCACCTTAATAGGTTAAGGACCCTGTGGAAAGAAAAAGAAGAAAACGAGAAAAAGAAAAGAAAAGAAAAAGAAAGAAAAGAAAAGAAAAAGAATAAAATTGCAATGTTTTGCCTTGAAACCCGAGCACTGGGCCCGAGGTATATGGCGAAGTCTTTAAAGCCCGGTGCCCTAAAACTTTATCGGGTCAGGGGAGCCACCGACTTAGTGTTCAAGTATATCGCTGACGGGTAGCTCTAGCAAGTCAGAGGCCGAGTCTCAAATCATTCGAAGTCCGGTGAAACCCGTAGAGTTTGTGGTCGAAAGATCCTTATGACTTGGTGCCCTAAACCTAATTGGTTGGGAGTCATCGGTAGATCCGCTACACGGACTTTGTGAGGTCGATTCTCAAGATTGCACCTCTACAACACAAAAAGAATTGTGGAATAAGAGGTGGGTCCTTATCTATTTAGGTTGGTTATCATGCTAGCGTAGTAGCTAGGTTGTGGGAGGCAATAGCGCTTAATTGTTGAGAGCTGATCAAACAAAACAATTAGATTTTGTGGAAGTTTCCGGTTGATTCACCAAGAAGGATGCTCTTGATACTCAATTATGTGGATGGCTTTCATTCTCTCATGATAGCTTATCGGACATGGCATCGATAGATTCTTACTTAGGGTTAGGCATTACTCATTCACAACCTTTTGAAATATAATTTCAGAACATTATTTTATTACTATTTTGTATGCTCTTTCTTTCTTTCTTTTCATTGCTAAGGGACTAGCAATGTGTAGAAGGTCGGGGGCGTGATTAAGGTCTAAAAGTGCTATTTTCAAACTTACTTATTATAGGTTTTGAGTGCTTTCAGATACTAATCATTCTAATTAACCATTTACACATTACGGTCCCTTACTATTTTAATGATCACATTTTTGGCAAATTTTGCGTTTGCCACTAATTATGCCGAAATTGTTGAGTCGATCCAAGCACGAAGAATTCAAGTCAAACTCAACATTGCAAATCAAATATCAGAAGGAAAGAAGAGCAAAATGTGAAGAAAATTGAACCCTGCAGGAGTGCTTTTGCCACAGCCACTGTGCATCTTGCGAGCACTATTCCTCCTTACCGATTGTCTCCGTTTCACGCCATTTGCTACAATTTTTGTTTTTCTCCTTCTACCCTTGTCAGAATCACTAAAGCTCGATTTTATAGATCACTCGTTTGTAAGGCTATATAAGCCATTTGTATACACTGGCCGAGGAGACAGATTGTCGTAACAAAGTTAGGTTCCATTCTCCCGTTTTTCCTTTTCTCATTTTCTCTCCCTTTCGGCTACCAAACACCTCTTCCGAGGATGAAAACTCTCGAGATGGTCGCTAGGCCTCTTCCTCCTTGAAGAGGACGGCTACTAGGCAACGGTTTGGAGGTAACGCACGGTCCTCTGTTTTTAACGCACGCATTTGGTTGCTTAAGTTCCTACTTCCTCACTTAGGTTAAAATCTCTAAGCATGCTCTCTTTAATGTATTTGGCAAGCTTTTGGGTTCAATGGATACTTTCACTAGATCCACGAGTTCGCTAGTCAGTTCTAGTTATCGGGATTAGGTTTTGAGATGTGTTTTCATTGATAGGAACATTTATTCCCATTTAAATGCTATTTTTCAAAAGGGAAAATCATAGGGTTTAGTTTTTAAAGCTAAATGAAGATCCGGTTCGGGAAATGACTATATGTCATGCTCCCCAACGCGAGGAAAGCACTCCAAGGACATGTCAAGGGGCTCTATAAATCCTAACCCAATGGCCTAAGACTTCAAGGAGTTCTTTTCTTATTTTTCTTCAATTTATTTTCAGTGTCCAAACCACCAACTCACTGTTTTTATCCAAACCTTAAAATCCAAATTTAATTCACCATTTTTGATTTCACCAAATCATTTGTACGAAGAAACCCATCCGTGTTCGACCTCGACCGCTATAATCGCAAGAAATGGACCACGGCAAGTAGGGGAGGAATATAGGATAAAAATATTGTTGATTCTGGATCACCCTACTGTGGCACGAATCATGGACTCTTCAGAATTCCGTGGAGGTATAATTCTTACAAGTCGGCGTTGCTCGTTGCGAGCCCAAACCGACATGCACCAGTCTTACTCCTACTAGACAAATATCCACTTAGATTCTTCACGACAACGAATTAAATAGAAAAGGTAGAGAACGTACCGAATTTGCAATGCAATTGCAAATTACCTCTAGCTCTCTTTAGATCCACTAGATTGCTCGCCACTCCCCGGCAATGACGCTAAAAATGCTTCGTCTAATTCGTATGCTGAATTTATTCCCAAGCATAGGAACTAAGGTCGTCAAGCATTATACTACTATGGAAGTCCACAGGTCATTTCCACAGGGAGTGGTTTCCTAGGTGATCCTTAGGGAGTGTTCTCCAAAGAATGTACATTTAAAAGTAAAATCTGGGGGTTGTGATTGATTGATTGAGTACCAGACTAAGTTAACTATTTTGAAACAGAAAGGTGAATGATAGAGTTCTTAGGTTTCCACTCACTGCCGATCAAGTAATTCCCACCTCTTATTCACAATATCATCTAGGAGCCATTGATGAATGGTCTTCGATGGAAGATTTTACATTAAAGGCTATTTTAAAATGAAGAACGATTGAGTGATGACAAACACTTGTTCAAACGATTTGCTTGGACTCTTAGCTTGCATTTGCGATCAAGCACAACGTGTACCGACGGTCTCTCGTTCACACGTTGTCAAGAAGATGCCAAACTAAGGTTTTATAAAATTCACAAGTGCTTAGCATCACAATCCTCGTCAAGCATAAAAGAGGAATTTAGGGTTACCTGATGGAGGTGAGTTTCCACCGTTAGACCCCCATCATGGGAGTTTAGAACGTCATTGAAACTAGAAATCTATTCATATTTGATAAGAAACTATTCATAAAAGAGACTTGAGAAATAAAACTTTAATTGCAAGATTGGGAAATCAAAAGCACAAAATACCGTAAGAAAATACCGAGTTATATGAACCAATTGAAAGATTACATGTAATTGAAAACAAGAATCCGAAGAAAAACCAAGTACTCTCCTCTACTCTATGAACCCTAGCAAAAATATGAAAAACACTTCACTCCCTAAACCAAACCCTAGAATCCAAAACCCGCTCCTCTCCACCCTTCCGCTTTAAATACCCTTCTCCTTAGTGATCTCGAAGTGGTGGCCAAAAGACAAGCATACCCTTGCACCGAAGTTGGCATTCTGCTCAAATCCCGCAAAAATTACATGTCGCACCGTACCAAGAAGTGTGGCACCCACACCAAAAGGCCACCGGTGATTTTCTGGGGTACCGTACCCGCTTGCTTGAAAACGGTACCAGGATATTTCCATGTGGGTACGCATTCATTGTATGTGACACGGCACACTGCCTCTCGCAAATGCCCCCTTCACAGTAACACTTCCTGGGGCCTCTTGCCGGTGGCTGCCATCAACCGTAATGACTACCTTCGTTCTCTGGACACAAACTCCTACAAAAAGTGTGCATGGAACTCGAAAAACCTGCACAAGCACAAAAACTCGAGAACGATCAAAGGCACCTATTCTTACACAAAAATGAGAGCAAAATATGAGCTTAGGGTATAAAAATCCAATATAGATGTTGCCTTTTTATGTATTCAACACACAACATAGAGTCAATGCACAACTCAAAACCAAGATAAAGGTAGACAAATAAAGACACGGGAACTTACGGAGGAGACCCCCTGGAGTGATAGAGCCAAAGCCTCCTCAACAGGCAGGGCATCCGACCTCTTGAGATTAAAATCCCTGAGGATGGATGAGATCGCGCCAGGAGCAAGCTCCGCATTGGAGAGCAAGGAATCCTCATCTCCATCAGCTTCGAGGCGCTCCCTCCCTAAGTCTTCCGCTATCGGAGGAGGAGGCTCAGCGCTCTGCGTAGGAGGACTCCAAATTGAGATAGGCATAACCTCCAACGGAGGCTCAACAGCCCTCCCCGAGGAATCTTTGGTCTTTGCAATAGAGGCAGAGCGAGGTTGCGAACTTGGTGCTCTCGGCACTTCGGGTGGAGATGGCAATGCTTGCCCCTGCACTTTGACATGGGCAGAGGGTGATGAAGAAGACATCCCCAACCCGCTTTACCCCAGCCGATGGCTCTTCTCAAGGGAGTCCTCAAACTTTCGCTTCACACTTGAAGGTCCCGATAACGCGCCTCTACTCGAGCTTCAGCCTCTCCCTTAGTATTTGACAACGGAGGCCTCTCGTGGGAGAACTTCATAACAGATGGAGGTGAAGGCCTTAGAGTAAAAGTTTAGGAAGACTTCGAACCTGAAGACCCCGGAATGTCCTACCTAATGAGCTTTGGGTAAGCACGCGGAAGACACTTGGCCAACTTCCGCTTCACGTCCCTCGCTCGTGGCTAAGATCAGACAACACCGAAGAGTGCACACTAATGCAAAGTTAGGATACCCTATAACTGCGAAGACTAGACTAAACTAAAGCAAATCAAAGCTCACGTAGATTCTCTGAGTGGTCCGTGACAATGAATGCCCAGGTCTTCCTAGTCAAGGGGATCATACCCCAACGACTCCACCACTAACAAAAAGTAGCGTTCCTTCAATACTTGTGGGAAGACAGAGATTTGAGATGATCAAATGAGCTTGAACGCTTTAGATAACAAATAAAGTCTCTCAACGCCTTCCTTCACAAATAAATGGTCCAGAGCATAGCTATAATTGGAACACCTAAGCCCTTATCCCGAAGACAACTAATACCCCCAATCAGAATACCCTTTATGGCTGGGCTAAAGCTGAGAAGGGTGATAAGAAATGCTGCAAAACCCTTTTTATAAAGGGATGCAGAGGAAAACAGAGGATATTCTCAAAGGCCACCTCGAAAAAGCACACCATCTTGGGCACTTGAACGACATAGAGGTCACACGCTAGAGACCAAACCTGAACACCAAATGGGGCATATATCGCCTTGCTAAGATTTCCCAACAGCTCAACCCCGTTAGGACCCACCGCAGGCATTCCTCGCACAAACCCGACTTTAGATATTCGTGACCCACAAGGTATTTAATCTCATCAATTTATCCTGCCTTACCTGCTGGGAAGGAGGTTCCCTAGTGGCATCCTCAAGAACAACCATGGCTAAGTAATTAGACTCACCACCCGTCCGCCCTGAACCAGACTCCACAGAGGAGTCACCCCCTATACGCAAAGAAAGGAACGACCCTGAACCATGGAATACACAAAGCCGACAAAAAAAAAAAAACAGGATGGGGGACGTAACAAAAAACCTAACCAAGCTAGCCCTAACGCCTCGCAATACCTCTCGAAAAAACAAAGAAGGAGAAAGACGTACCGGTCCTAGGAATAGAACGAAAGGGATGACCCCAAGCAAGGTGTTACAAAACACCAAAAGAAGTTCTGAACAATAATCAGACAAGTTTCAAGAAAAAAGAAGCTCGAACTCGCAGAGAAGGAAAAAGCTTCAATATTAGGGGAACACAATGCTAACGGTCATAGGATGTTCTCAAAAGAAACTGGAAGAACTAGAGGAAATAAGCACGAAAGTTGAAAAGTCATCATTACCATAGGACATTTGATGGTGACAGCTTCTAATCAAACCAAGCCAGCAACCATGTGGAAATCGCATCCGATCCAAGAAACGATACGCCTCTCGCCTTCACGCCGCTGTAACTGCACGAGGGCAACTTATTAGATTTAAAAGCAAAGGGCAGCCCACCCCAAGTCCTTGAAGTAGGATTAAAAGAAGACTAATGAGCGTGTCCCAGAAGACTGCCCGACCCTTGACGCAGCCCAAACGGAGCCCACCATCCCTTCCAAGGGTCGATAATCAAAGCCCAAAGAGTCCATATCCTATAACCTAACTAATCTCCACCAATAAGGAAGTAGAATAATTCCCACACCATTCAATTATCCCCTTATTAACTGGCAAATGATAAGGGAAAGAAAATCCATCATCCAATAAGAGAGAGTCCGTATCACCATCCAATTGGGAAAGTCACCCACTATAAATACCAAGCCACCCCATCGGTGAAAGGTACGCAATTCATTCCCTAAGCAGTTGATCTTCTCTTCCCCGGAAAGAACTGACTTAGGCATCGGAGAGGCAACGAGCGAGCCCCCGCCGATCCTTTTGTTTCTTGTTTTTGCAGGAGTCCGACGACGAGTTAACTGGACCGCCCAAAGAATCTAGTAGTGCTCAACTTTAGCTTCCACTGAAAAGCATCATCAATAACACTTTTCATATCCGCTTATTTTCCCTTCAATTGAAACGGACGCACATAATATACGTTCAAACGAAATCAGGAGTCAGGCGGACGTCCAGTTCCAATCCGACGAGATTTTGTTATTATTATTTTTATCCTTTTTCGTACTTCACATCACCTAAACATAATTCCATTAGCAATGGGGGATAGTTTTTTGGGTCATTCTCGACTCCAAATCACTCATTTACATCTTTTTTTATCGTTCTTTCAATAAAGTGTTATTCACACCGAAGTTTTAATTTGTTTTTTTTTTTTCAGGATTTGTCATCGCCGTCATAAGTTGTGTGTTTTGTCATCTTGGTACGACAATCGCTTTTTATCGCCTTGTTGCAATGTTTACTAATGTGTACGCAACTGCACGACAAAGCATGCATTATCTCGATAGATAGACAACAAATCAACCATGTCGCCATTAAGATGTAACTTTCGAATCAAATGTATTCTAGTCATTATATGATTATCAAATGTAAACTTTGAACCAATTCATATGATGTTATTGTTTGATGTCAGGTCATCTTCTAAAGTTTTGTTAATTTGATATGTGTTTCTATCGAATGTATATTGTTAGTTTGAATCAATAAAACCACCTATTTTCACAAAAAAAAAAAAACATAACTCCCCCATAAACCTTTTGGCCTCACTTTTTTATACCCAATGTTTTAAAAACCGAGATTGGACATTGAGGCAGAAAAGTTACCGATTCACAGTTCACTAGTTAAACCGATGGTTGAACTGCTGTCGAATCGGTGATGTAATAAATATATATTTTATATTTTATTTAAATTAAAAATAATTTTAAAATGTATAATTAATAATATTTAAGATATTATTTATTTTATTTTATATAAATAAAATGGTATTTTAAATTTTTTAAAGAAAAATATGTATAATATTAACTATGAAAACATATTAAAAATAGAAGAAAACTTATTTATACAAATATAAATTAACTAATAAGATAAGTTTTTTTTTTATAATTAATCCATCCCACTGAGAATAAAACTTTGCTGATGCCATGACATGAAGTGCTATGAATCAATTGAGCTACAGTTCGTTGGCAGAGATGTATAATATTTTTTGTTAATTGTTTACATAGTTGAAATGTTGGTTTATGGTACAGCCCCTGGACTTGTAAATACAGGGTCGTGTTTGATACAAATCTCTGTTGCATGCTTTGCCTTTAGTTTTCTAGCCTGCCTTGCATTTAGTTTTCCTTTTGTCAGAAATGCAATCCCACATGGAATTAGCTTGTTGTCATAAAGGGGGCCCGTTTGGCTTGGTATCTATAGAATTTAGTGTGAATTTTTGTTAGAAATTTAGCACCATTGTATTATTCAGTTCATAACAAATCTTCTGGTTTGAGCGGTTCATCGGTTTTTTGGACGGTTCCTATCGAGTTTGAATAGTAAACGGTTCTGAAGCATTAATCGGTTCAAATTGACAAATGTTTTGAAAACCAGATCGAACTGGCTAGTCCGATCGGTCGGACCGTTAACCAATAGGCATTTCTATTTGATTCACCCCCTTGAACAGGAAACACATCAAACCATCCTTAAACTGTCCAAACCAATAGTTGAATCGGTAAGCCAAACGAATTGGCCCAAACCCGATAACACATTAAACCATCCACAAACCACTCAAACCAGCGATTGAACCGGTAAGTCGAATGAACCGACTAGTTTGGGCTAAACTTAAGAGTCCAAATTCTTGAGTTTAAAAGCCCAAAACCCTTCTCCTTGGGCTGAATGTCTCATTAATTCCAATTGGCCCACATTTAATGGTGCTTCTCCTCTCACTAGATGTAGTTAAAGCTATCATTGGCTGTACTCCATCCGATGTGAGAATCTACAAGAGTTTTTGAAAATTTATAACTTCAAAATACATTAGAAGGGATGGAAGCACTGTGCTCATGTGGGAGAAGTTAAAGCACTGTGTTCATGTGGGAGAAGGTGTCACAGAACACTATGCTATGTCTACTTTGTGATATGCATGAAATTTAGACTATATATCTATTAATAATACTATTTTTCTTCCATTTTAATATAATTTAATATTTAAACATTGTTTATATTCTTATTTAGAAAATTCAAAATTTCAAGACATTAATGCAAATAATAAAATACATAGTATTGATTTTTAATAAGAAATTTTAATTTTAAAATTATTTTACATTTTTAAAAAATATAAATTATATTTATAATAAAGAGTTATTCAATCACTGGTTCAACCATTGAACCGTGAACTAGTAACTTTTTTTATTCATTAACCAATCCGATTTTTAAAACATTGGAATTGGACGGCCATCAATGATTTGATTGACTGATCCGATTTGAAAACATCATTATACCTTGACCTGAGTTGAGCCCTTAGACAACACATTGGTCTATTAGGAAAATATGTGTGGATCATGAGATTTAATCCCTGCCAAACACTACCAAAGAAAGTAATAAGTAATGAAATGACATGAGTTACTGATTCCAAATTATCTCAACTTAAAATACCTTATGTGCAAAATTTTATTTAGCTGATTTGGCCCGGCCCCTTCACACCTTAAGAGGGACCGTCCTCTTGCAACACCTATACGTCACCTAATTACGAAGACTGATATGGGTGCTCTCTTTGCGTAGGATCAATTTGCATGACTCGTCCGTGATTGAGATTTGCAAAAAAATTAACTAAAAAGAAAAAGGAAAAATCACATGGTGGCTAGTGGGCATATATCGCACCAGGTTCTGAAATGGTTTTTCTATAAGTACATAATTTTGTCCTAGTTATAGATTCCAAAACCATGAGTGAGGTACCTTAATTAATAAAGGAGAAGAAGAAGGCCTGACGATTGACATGGTCAATCACTTCTAGCTATACTTTTTAGTACATGGAAGCCTATATAAAAAACAAATATCCTAATCAATTAATATATTCAACTTGTGCAGGGTACGTATCCTCTCCACCAGTTCTTCCCAACCCCTACCTCGAAAGCTTACGCATCCGAAAATCAATACTAATTAATTTGCCACTCTTATCTCTACCACCCTTTTGGATTGAAAACCAATTCTTAGCTCCAATTTGCATTAACCAACAGATGCCGAAATGTTCCTGATTCGACTGAAAAAGCAATCCTCAACTCCAACTTGCATTGGCTACAAGATTCTGAAAGCTGAAGTTATTACAATCCTCAATCCTCAACTCAACCTAACAATTCTCCCATGCCAGTCGAACGTTGAATGATGCACAACTCAATTATGCCACAACAGAGAAAGAATTGTTAGCTATTGTGTTTGCCTTTGACAAATTCAGACCTTACCTTATAGGAAACAAAACTATTGTATTCACAGATCACTCTGCAATCAAATATTTGATGACAAAGAAAGACGCGAAACCTAAACTTATTCAGTGGGTAATCCTATTGCAAGAATTTGATGCAGAGATTCGAGATAAGAAGGGTTCCAAAAATATGGTGGTCGATCATCTGTCAAGATTGGAAATTCCAGAAACAGTGTAGAAACATCATTTGAAAATTGATGACATAGTCCCCTATGAGCAGATACTAGCTTTGTCACACGCTAAAACATCCCCATGGTTTGCTGACATAGTCAATTATCTTTCTTCCGATATTATTCCACATGACCTCACATTTGAACAAAAGAAGAGATTCTTTATAGAAGTGAAGTGCTATCTCTGGGAAGACCCAATCTTCTTTAAATAGTGTGCCGATCATATTATTCGTAGGTGTGTGCCGGAAAGTGAAGTGGGTGAGATACTGAAGCACTGCTACTCTTTAGAGTGTGGGAGCCATTTCAATGGACAAAGAACAACAATTTAAGGTACTACAATCAGTTTTTATCGTGGGCCTTATATATTCAAAGATGCACACTTATTCAGAAAAGTCCCGTGATCGGTGTCAAAGGATCGGGAACATTGGAAGAAGAAATGAATGCCGTTAACGAATATTCTAGAGGTAGAACATTTTGATGTCTAGGGCATTGACTTTACGTGGGTCCGTCATCATCCTTACGGGCACAAGTACATACTCTTGGTAGTGGATTATGTGTCCAAGTGGGTGGAATCCATTATAACCATTACTTGAGATGCCAAAGTGGTACTACGTTTCATCAGGAGTAACATCTTTTCAAGGTCTGGGACTCCTAGAGTGGTAATCAACGATGAAGGTTCACATTTTTGTAACAAGTTGCTCAGATCGCCCGCCAAATACGGGTGAAGATCGAGTGTCACTTGCATACCAGCCCCAAAGCAATGGCAAACTGAGGTCGACATAGGAGACTTCAAAAAATCTTAGAAAAGACAATAATGTGAAGAGGAAAGACTGGCTTAACAAAATTGATGATAGCTTATAGGCTTATCAACAATTTTCAAGACCCCATTGACAAGGCCCAAATAAGGTTATTTTAAGTCCCGTATTACTAAAGTTTTAAGCACTTTTTGTGTACTAATCAACCTAGTTAACCCAATTGGCACACTAAGGTCCCGACTTTACTACTTATCGTGATTGCGGGCTATTTTTGTAGTTATACAAACTAAATACGCTCAACATTAAAGTGAGCCGACTCAAACACAAAGAATCCAAGCCGAACTCGGAGATGGGAGTCAGAAGTCAAAAGGAAACTGGAGCCACAAATTGAAGGAAATTAGACCACTGCAGAAATTTTGTAGGGTTGCGAATTTTCGCAACCTGCTGCAAAATTTCGTAGGCCGCTTAAAATTCCGCAACCTCGCTTCGCCTCCACTTCACCTCCATTCGACCACCTTGTGACTTTTCCTAAACCGCCCCTTATGTATTGTTGATAGTTTAGACATTTTTGTAATTTCCTTAACTCGAGCAAGATATAAGCCTTAGTCAAGCTCGCATGCGCTGATGACTTGATAATAAAATCGGGCGTGAAAAGCTTCACTTTCCCGCGCCGAGGTGATTTTCTCTCATTTCTCTCCCTCTCACTTTTTCACCAGCCAAACACTCCTCGAGGATGACAAACAAGGGATGTTACAATCCCCTCTTCCTTGAAGTGAAGGCCACTAGCCAAGGCTTTGAGGTAAACTCAGTCGGCCCTCTCGCTTTCCAACGCATGTACTATTATCATTTATGTCTCTGTATCTCACCTCAGGTTTAAATTCTTTTGATGTACCTTGATTGGCCAATACTTAGCAAGCTTTAAGGGCTCAGTGGATGCTTACTGCTAGATCCGCTGAGGCTCGCTTAGTTGCCATTTATTTGCTTCGCAGTTAGGTCAAATATCAAAGTTTTATCGCTGAGACATGAATGATCAATAAATGTTGTGATCTCAAGAAAATTTTAGGGTTCAGTTTCTATAGCAAACGAAGATCCGGTTCGAAATGACCAGGTCATCCTCCTCAATGCGAGGAAAGGACTCAGGACCTCCTGCCGCTATAGAAACCTCAAGCCCAGTGGCCCGAGGCTTCAAGGAGTTCTTTTTACATTCTATTTCATTTTGTTTGTAGTTTTCAAACCACCAATCACACTGTTTTTACAAAAACCCCAAATCCAAAGTGGAATCACCATTTTAAATCAACTAGAATCATTTTGCGCTAAGAGCCCATCCCCGAAGTCTCGACCCTACTATATCAAAGAGTTTGCTTTTACAGTAGGGAATTTAGGTTATAAATATTGTTGATTCCGGATCACCCTACTGTGGCATGAATCAAATGGCACCGTTGTCGGGGATGGTGCCTTAGTGCAAGTGAGAAGCTGTTAAACTTGTGATCCTCATCATAAGTGTTGGTGAATTCTGACCCTTTTACTTTACTTTATTTCAAGGCTTCACTACCGAGTTGATTTAATTTTATAATTGGCCCTACATAGGATTTTCATTTTTTTATGTTGGGGCTAACCTTAAACCTTTTGTAGCCCCGCTTCTTTTTCGTTGTCCTGCTTGTGTTACTTGCCCAGCAGCCTTATGCACATTGGGATGTGAGCACTACGTGCATATTAGAAAGGGTCAGTGCTCCACTTGAACAGGGTTGTGAAGTCAGCCTGAACACTAACCAGATGGACCTTCCACCCGAGGAATAGCAGAGCCAACAGGGGGTTTAAAGGAATCCAAATGCATACAAAATAATGAGGGACCATATACACCCACCAAGGGTGAGTGCACCCTCATGTATTGTACCTCATACCGAGGGATGGTCGTCGCCTTATCTCGGTGCCCTTGTTCTAAATTTCCATGGTATGGAAAATGAAAATCCATACACACATCCGGGAGTTTGAGAAAGTTTGCATGACTTTCAAGGAAGGTGCAACTGATATGGAATTACTGAAATTGAAAGCATTCCCCTTAACCCTGAAAGACAAGGCCAAGATTTGGCTCAACTCTCTGAGGCCGAGAACTATTAGGAATTGGGGAGATATAAGCGCATTTTGAAGAAATTCCTTCAACACCCATAAACCAATAGTCCGAAGAGGGAAATTTACACCTTCACAAATTTCTAAATGAGAAATTCTACCGTTGCCGAAAGGTACCTAGAGACCATCAGTGCCTGCCCTCACCATGGATTTGATACTTGGATGTTGGTTAATCACTTCTATAATGGGATGTCCCCTGCTATGAAGCGGTTGTTGGAAACTATGTGCGGAGGGGACTTCATGAGCAAACATCCAAAGGAAGCCATGGACTTCTTGAACTATGTGGCTGAGACATCCAAGGCATGGGATGAACCCAACCCTAGAGAGGCAGAGAGGATGAGACCTGCAGAAAATTTAAGGTGAGGCATGTACTCAATCACCGAGGACATGGAGATGAAGGCAAAGCTATCCACCTTGACTAGAGGGTTAGAGGAGCTTGAAATGCGAAATCACCATGAAGTGCGAGCAGTGACTGAGGCATCTATGCCTAACCATCCTTGTTTCACTTATCAATCCACTGAGCATCAAGGAGAGCACTACCCAACTGTTCCCTCAGTAAGGGATATGATGGCTGAGCATGCCAATGTCAGGTCACATAAGCCACGACCAAGGCCCCATATGGCAACACCTATAACTTAATCGAGAAACCATCCTAACTTCTCCCCGAAGCCAAAGCCCGCACCATAGCGTGCTCCCAACAGGCAAAAGAATAGTGGCTGCCATCTCACCACAACCACCACCATCCTCATCCCTAATTGAACAAGCTATCATGAATTTGAGCAAAGTGGTGTGGTACTTCGGAGGAAAAGAAGGCAAGTGAATGCCGGCTAATGAGAATCGATTACGCAGAAAGCACACTCAACAAAAAGATAGATAACCTACAGACTGAGATCTCCCAAAAATATGACAACATGCAGTATTCAATCTCAAGGTTAACCAACTAGCAATAGGTGCAGGAAAAGGGAAATTTTCATCTCATACAACCAAACTTAGGGAGTGCGAGAAGTTGAGCTCTCTTCCAAAGGGAGCCAAATCCCAGATGGATGAAGTTAAAGCAATATCACATTGAGAAGTGGTAAAGAGCTTAAACAACCGCACTAAACCAATGTATGAAGGTTAGAGGTTAAAGAGGGGTCGGTAAATCCATGAGGTGGTGACTAAAGAGCCTGCAGTGAAAAATAGCACACCCCTACCTTTTCCACAAGAACTGAAAGCTAAGAAAAAGGCCATCAACCAGGTTGAAATACTTGAAGTGGTAAGGCAAGTGAAAGTCAACATCCCCCTGCTTGATATGATTAAACAAGTCCCCACATATGCCAAATTTTTGAAGGACTTGTGCATAGTGAAGAGAGGGCTAAATGTTGACAAGAAGGCCTTCCGACTCCAACAAGTTAGGTGATATTTATTCAATGCAAAACTCCAATGAAGTACAAGATCCTGTTGATCTACCATCTCGACATTGAGGCACTTGTAGAAAAGCACTCCGCCGGACCTATGCTGTAAACCCGCTTCCTCTTATTCATATAAGCAATGATTGGAGATTTAAAGCCCACTTCCATCACATTGTCTCTTGCAGATAGATCCATAAAGATATAAGTGGACAAATTCTACTATCCAGTAGATTTTGTTGTACTTGATACAGAACTAGCTGCAAACAGGCTAACTATGTGCCTATCATCCTAGGGAGACCATTCTTGGCCACTTCTAATGCTATTATCAACTGCCGAAATGGGGTTATGTAGCTCACATTCGAAAACATGACCTTAGAACTCAACATCTTCCACTTAAGTAAAAAGCACATGCAACAGGTGGAAGATGTCCAGCAGTTCGTATAATTGATAACTCGAAGAACAGTCGCCTAACAACAAATGCAGGATATGTTAACTGAGGAACTAGTTGATTGTCCTGAAGAGCAGCAGGAAGCCCAAGACATGAATATTGTGTAGGGGCATTGGAGAAAAAAACAAGAAATTTTGCCTTTACTGACTGAGGAAGGAACCAGTGAACCACAAAATCTAAACCTTAAACCCTTGCCTGTGGAATTGAAATATGTCTACTTAGAAGAATAAGAGCAGTGCCCAGTGGTCATATCCTCCTTTCTCAGTGCTTCACAGGAAAATAGCCTCCTGGGCATCCTCAGGAAGAACAAGCAGGCTATTGAGTGGAAAATCACTTATCTGAAGGGTATTAGCCCAGTAGTTTGCACCCATCACATCTACTTGGAGGAGGAAGCAAAATCAATAAGGCAGCCACAGAGGAGACTAAATCCTCATATGCAAGAAGTGGTTCGAGTAGAAGTCCTAAAGTTGCTACAAGCTGGTATCATTTACCCCATATCCAATAGCACTTGGGTGAGTCCAACCCAAGTTGTGCTAAGAAATCAAGGGTAACCACCGTGCATAATGAAAAGGGAGAGGAGATGCCCACCTGTCTTACCACAGGCTAGAGGGTATGTATTGACTACAGAAGATTAAATGAGGTGACAAGAAAGGATCACTTCCCTCTACCCTTCATGGACCAGCTTCTCGAAAGAATTTCCGACCACCCCTTCTATTGCTTCCTAGATGGTTATTTAGGCTATTTTCAAATTGAAATTGCTGTAGTAGACTAGGATAAAACCACCTTTACCTTCCCGCTTGGCACATATGCCTGGCTGTATGAATGCCCTTAGCCTGTGTAATGCCCCCCCACACATTCCAGTTGATGCATGCTCAAGATCTTCAATGATTCGGGTGGAGCGCATTATGGAGGCTTTTCATGGATGATATTGCAGCCATGGAGGGAGCTTTGGAAGAATGCCTAATTAACTTAGAAACTATCCTCGCATTGGTGCATAGAGCAAGAATCTGGCACCGAACTAGGAAAGTGCCATTTTACGGCCAACCGTGATAGTACTAGACATATTATTTCCAAGAAGGAATCGAAAAATGACAAGGCAAAATTGAGATGATTTAAACTCCGCCTCCCTCACAAATGTGAAGACTGGTGGAGGCAATTCTTAGGGCAGTGTGCTTTTACAGGAGGTTCATCATGGACTTCTCAAAAATTGCCAAGCCTCTCTCTAAGTTATTAGAGAAAGATGCAAAATTTTTGTGGGACGAAGACTGCTAAAGGAGCTTTGAGGAGCTCATGGCTCACTTGACCACTGCACCAATAGTAAGAGCCCCAACTGGTAGTTACCTTTCGAGGTAATGTGCGATGCAAGCGACCTCATAATTGGAGTAGTTCTCGGGCAGAGGAAAGAAAGAAAGCCTTATGTGGTCTATTATGCCAACAAGACACTGAACGAGGCCCAGAGAAATTACACTACCACAGAGAAGGAGTTGCTGGCAGTGGTCTATGCCTTGGATAAGTTTCGAGCTTATTTGGTTGGCTCGAACATAATCATATTCATAGATCACTCAGCTTTGAAGTACCTGCTCACCAAACAGAATGCCAATGCTAGGCTTATCAGATGGGTTCTCCTACTGCAAGAGTTCAACCTGCAAATCATGACAAAAAGGTGTGGGAGAAGTTGCTGTGCATCATCTATCAAGATTAACAATAACACTCAACACTCACGACCCTCCAATCAATGACGAGTTCCCTGAAGAGGTCGTGCTCTTGGTTTAAAACACCCTAGTATGCCCACATTGCCAATTACTTGGCAACAGGTGAAATACCAGCAAATTGGAAGGCACAAGACAGGAAGTTTTTCTTTGCAAAAATTCACTCATTTTATTGGGAAGAACCTTTATTGTACAAATACTGTGCCGATAAGATAATCAGAAGATGTGTGCCTGAAGCATAACATCAAGGGATACTCAGCCACTACCATGAGAATGCATGTGGAGGCCATTTCGCTTTCCCAAACGCATGTACCATACCGATTTATTGGCCTTCCCTTTTCAAGGATGCTCATACCATGTGCAGAGAATGCGACAAATGCCAAAGATTAGGGAAAATCTCTCGGGTCAGTCACACACATGCCTTTGAACCCCATTTTGGTAGCTGACCTATTCATGCTCAAAATGACACATCATCCTCTTCCTCCTTTGGATACATCTACATTTTAGTGGGAGTTGACTATGTTTCAAAATAAGAAGCAGTGCTTGTAGAGCAGCAAACCATATGGTATTGAAAATTCCTAAAGGAGAACATCTTCTCCAAATTTAGGTCCCCAAGGTCATAATCATGACGGAGGTTCACATTTTCAGAACAAGCCTTTGAGAACCTCCTATCTAAATATGGTGTCAAGTATAAAGTGGCCACCCCATACCATCCTCGCACTGGTCAAAGAGAGTGCCAATGCAACCCAAGACAATACTGATGAAAGTGGTGAACTCTAACCGAAAGGATTAGTCTCTCAAGCCGCCGACTCCTTATAAGTATACACAAAGATATTAAACCATCCTCGACATGTCCCCTATATCGCTCTAGTTTGGCAAGGCATGTCATCTCCTTGTGGAAATTGAGTATAAGGCATGGTGGGCAAGAAGAACCAACCTGATATGGCGTAGCCGGCCTTAAAAGGCCTTTATCAATATTAAGAGTCGAGGAATGATGCCTACTTCAACTCAAGAATTGCAAAAGATAAGTTAAAGAAATGGCATGATCAGCTAATGGCTCGTAAGAATTTCAAACAAGGAGACCAAGTGTTGCTTTACGACTAAAAGCTCCACCTTTTTCCAAGCAAGCTTAAGTCAAGATGGACTGGGCCATTCACCATCCAGGAGGTCTATCTTAATGGATCAGTAGACCTGCTCAACTCCAAAGACAATAGGTGCCCAAGGTCAATGGGCAACACAACCTATGTAGCACAACACTCAACAGACATGAGTAGATTCCTTAACCCCCCATGAATTCAAAAGACACCCGAGTGGGAGGGTTTACAAGATTCCTCGTGGTCACTAAAATTTTTGTTGGAATTTTGTGTGCTTTATTTTAAGTTTTAGTTATGATTTTCTTAATTTGTTTGTTTTTAGTTTTATTTTCCTTTGCAATTTTTCTCACTTACAGGTGTGTTTTCTCATAATTTTTTGGTTTTCTATTTTAAGTGTTATAGTAGGCAGAATTCTGTGCTTGCGAATTTTCAAGAACCCGTGAATTGCAGAAATTTCACACCGCAAAATTTTCGCAAGTTGAAAATTTTCTCAACTTGCGACTTTCACGGTTGCGAAATTCTCCTACGCCAGACTGCTCATCTCTCCCCGCAACCTTCCAAGCTCCTTACGCTCCATTAATTTTTCTAGATTTTTTTGAGCCACGCCCACTAACCACCTATTTATGGATATTAATCGGGCTTAACTCTTCTCACCGCTCCTAAACCATCTACCTAAACACCCCCCCCTCCCCATTCTTCCCTTTCATTCCGTAATCATTCAAATCTCTCCTCCTCCCATCCTCTCCATCTCTTCTCCTTCTCCAGCCCAACCATGGTGAAGACGTGCTGAGGACACAGCCTCGCCCGCAGTGAGGCAAATCTCTCCTCCCCCCGCCTAAAGAACTCCAACCCCGGTCCCACCGTCGACGCACCCGCAACCACCCACCGCCACCGTCCGTGCCTCGCTCCCGCCACCCCGCCGACATCCTCGGCCATGGTTTTGTCTCTGCTTGCCATCGCCTCGCCCAAGGAGGTACCATACCTGGGTTGGCCCCATTCCTTCATCTCCACCACATCCTAGGCCATCCTGGAGGGCTCCACCGTCCAAGAGGGCCCGGACCTCTGGCCCAGGGGAGTCTTCTAGCTCCAAGCCTCAGGAGCCCCCGTCACCACTTTCTCAGGGCCCTGTTGGAGATCTCCCTCCAAACCTGTCCCCAGCCTCAATCATCAGGAGACCATACTACCACTTCAGCCTATTCCAAAGAGCGCTCATCAGAAGAGATGTGCACACCCAAGATTTATTATGATCTCTGTGCCTTACGAATATTCGTAGCTTTGAGATTCAATGCGATTAGTGTATACTGAGCCATTTATGACCCCCCTCCCCTGTCGGTTTTACAACCCTGGGTGGTCATCACTTCTACCACACGATGACTTCCAAAGTAGAGCCCACTTGGATGTACCATTCATTTCTCTACCCGATGGCCGACCGGGATACTGAGCCACTGATATAGCAGCCTACTTTCAATCCGCTAGTGGTCCTGCTAACTCGGCAAGACGATAGTAGTGGCCCCATCCCTCGACCAGGGAGATGGTTTGTCTACTATCCCGGGACACTACAGCCAGGCCCATCTTGTTCGGGAGACAACTTTCTCCAGACATGCTCCTCATAGACCATATCCTGCGATCTAATCTTTTTTCACTCCAGCACATAGTATAGAGGAGAGGAGCCATTCTGGAGGCTCTTTACTGTATTTTAGAGGGATTCTAGTTCAGCCTGACCGAGCTTGTCATGACATCCTTGTTCCACTTTGAGGACAAGGTCCATCGCGAATAGTCCACCCAGCCGAGTCTACTCCCTCCTATTCCCGAGACTCTATGCCGTGCACAGAGCACATCGGCTTCCCTACCGAGCTCAAAGCGTAGCGCCACATGATCAGGAGGCTATCCCACAAGACCCGTGGCAGACTCAGGCCCCGTCACTCCCCTCCCACCTCCGAGCTGCCAGAGGACTAGCCAACAACTAACCTTCCCGAGAGGAGCAACACTTCCCAAAGAAGGCATATTGAGGAGCATCACTTCCAAGATCCTCGCTCCAGCTATAGCTAACACTGCCTCCATTACCCATTACCCCAAGGCCCGTGACCTCTAGAGCCCCGACCCCCAAGCACCACACAGCCTCCCGCAGATGTTGCTGGCCCGAGCACTTCAGCGCCACCTTCGTAACATATTACTATATCCACTGGATTTCCCGGGTTACGCTGATGTAGTGTCCGCACACTCGCCACGTCCCGCATCATTTAGATCGCTCATGCAAATTTAGCCGAGAGGATGACTCACATTGAGGTCGCCATGGCTCGTGAATCAAAGCATCCCTATGTGCAAATTCGTGAGTCACTGATCACCGATTTCCCCCATCGCTCACCTAGGCCTCTTCGCCTCTTCAGCAAAGCCACTTCTACATCCTCTCGACTTGCTAGCGCCAGCAGCAGAGCAACCACTCCACCAAAGAAGACCGCCGCCCAGATGAGGATGACTTTCCGCCGGCCACATTGGGAGGTAGCACTTTCCTCTAACTTTTCGATCCGAAGCCCTATCACATAATGTGATATTTGCCAGGGGAGAGTTAGCGAAAGAAGTGACTTTTACACTTTTGATTTCACTGTCCTTTTGAGCAAAGCCCATTTTGTATGTTTAGTGGCTTGTTTTTTGTTCCATTTTGTGAAGCTGCTTATTTGTTTTTGTAAAGCTGAAAACATAGTGATATATGCTTATACATACCATATAACTTATTTTCTCAATTCAAAAATTGCACCCATTTTTTTGTGGTTTTATTTAACATGTTAGAAAATTGAAACACTGCCCAATGCTATTGATGTTAGATTAGTTCCATGCATGATTAAGTAGATGATCAGTTGAAGTCTCATGGTTTTTAGCCTTCTTCTTCCACCTTTAGCTAACCACACACAGTGCACATCAGTTTTTTCCAATAAGCTAAGAAACTGCCTAACCCCCTTTACTTTGCAAAACCTACCCTAGTTTCGTTGACCACCTGTAGTAGGTTGAGGACCCCCAAGAAAAGAAGACCAATGAAGTCTTCCAAAAAAAAAAAATAAATAAATAAAAAGAATAGAAAAGTCGCGACGCTTCGCCTTGAAACCCAAGCACGGTTCGAGGGGTATATGACGAAAGTCTTCAAAGCCTGGTGCCCTAAACCAACTGGTTGGGAGCCGCCGACTTAGTACTCGCTACATGGGTGGATGGGTGAGGTTTAGCGAGTTGTAGGTGTTGGAGTCTCGAAATCATTCGGAGTCCGGGGTGAAACCTGAAGAGTCAGTGGTCGAAAGATCCTTATGACTTAATGCTTTAAGCCTTAGCTATCGGGAGTCATCGGTGAATCTCACATGGACTTTGCGAGGTCCATTCTCAGCATTGCACCCCAACACAAAAGAAGTGTGGGAATAAGAGGGAGCCAAATTTATTTAGGTTGGTCATCGTTCTAGGCCTCGCGCACCTTTGGTCAGCAGAGTGCTGGTGGTAGCTTACTGTTAAAAACTGATCACATAAACACTTAGATTTTGGTGGAAGTTTCAGGTCAATTCCCTTGAGTTGGATACTCTTCTAAAACTTGATTTTGTATGGCATTCATTCTCCCAAGATGGTTATTGTGTAGGGTCTTGGTGATTCATACTGAGGGTTAGACATTACTCGCCCACATACTTTTTGAGATACTTTTTGTTTTGTGAAAATATAATTAGTCTGCTCTCTCTTTCTTTTTGTCATTGCTAAGGGACTAGCAAAGTGTCGGTTGGGGGGAGTGATTAGTGCCCAAATAGTGCCATTTTGAGGCCTATGTATTACAGGTTTTGAGCACTTTTTGTGTACTAATCAACCTAGTTAACCCAATTGGCACACTAAGGTCCCGACTTTACTACTTATCATATTTTGTGGCTATATTTGTAGTTATACAAACTAAATATGCCAACGTCATCGAGCCGACTCAAGCACGAAGAATCCAAGCTGAACTCGGAGATGCGCGTCAGAAGTCGGAAGGAAACTGGAGCCACAAACTGAAGGAAATTGGACCACTGCAGAAATTTTATAGGGTTGCGAATTTTCGCAACTTGCTCTGCCTCCACTTTGACCTCCATTTGACCACCTTTTTGTGACTTTTTCCTAAACTGCCCCTTATGTATTGTTGGTAGTTCAGACATTTTTGTAATTTCCCTTGACTCTGAGCAGTATATAAGCCTCAGTCAAGCTCTGTACAATTGACGACTTGATGTAATAAAATTGGGCGAGAAAAGCTTTCAGATTTCCCGCCGAGGTGATTTTGTCTCATTTTCTCTCCCTTTCTCTCACTTTCTCAACAGCTAAACACTTCTTGAGGATGACAACTCAACGGATGCTTGGCTAAATCCCCTCATCCTTGAAGAGGAAGGCCACTGGGCCAAGGCTTTGAGGTAAACTGTTGTCCTCTCTATTTCCAACGCATGCAGTTATTATCATTTATGTCTTTGTATCTCACCTCAGGTTTAAATCCTTTTGATGTACCTGATTCGTGCCACGGTAGGGTGATGCAGAATCAACAAAATTTATATTCCTAAGTTCCTCCTATTGCCGTAGTCAAGCTACTGCGGCATAGCGGTCTAGGGTCGAACACGGGGATGGGTTTTCATCCTATGAATGATTTGCATCAGTGTTTGGAAAATGGTGAGGCTTTTGTTTGGATTTGTGGATTTGTTTTAAAACAGTGGGAGTTGGTTGTTTACTGACTAATTGTAATGGTTTAAATGAAAGTGTGAAATGGTAACCTTGAAGGTTTAGGTCACTAGCTTGATAACATGGGGCTAATGAAGTGTCCTCGGATTATATCCTCGCATTATGGCAAGTGACATATAGTCAAAGCCATAACCGGATCTTTGTTCAGCTATAAAACCTAACCCTAGAACCACTCCTATTTGAGTCAACACAGGTAATATGCATTCACAGTCCCATTCAGTTTAAAACCCTAGCACTCAACCTCATTTCAGTGGCTCGTAAAGGCCATCTAAAGAATATCAGTGCATCTACCAATAAGTATGCACTGTACCCTAAAGCATGGCAAGTATTGACCAAAGCAATGACATTAAATGGCATTAAACCCTAGATTGTAGTTGGGAACCATAAATGCAAAGACTAGAGCATTCAAAACACGAGGACACCTCAGCAGCCCCAAAACTGCTAGCAACCCTCCCCTATGAGGCTTAGTTCAAGCATCCCTTGAGTTGTCATCCTCAAGGGGGGTGTTTGGCAGCCGAGAAAATGAAAGAAAGAGGAGAGAGAAGAGAGCAAATGAAACCCTAAAATGAAAGCTGCGGGAATTTTATAAAAATGAAAAGTTGCTGCCAAAATTGCTTAGGGTTACAAAATTATGGGGGTTTATATAGTCCACCCAAAAGTGTGAAAATACAAGAATGCCTAAAATATTACTTACAAAAGGACAAGGTGGTAATAAACCAAACGCAGTCAGTTTGGGCATTAATTACACAAAAAATCACAGGCAGCCATTGCTTACGAGGGAGAATTTCGCTAGCATAGCTTAAAATTCGCTAGCTCCAGCGAAATTCTCGGCTACCAGCGAATTCTACGTAGAGGCGAAATTGGAAAATTTCGCTATCAACAAAGGAATTCGCTGGCCTAGCGAAATTTCGCTGTGCTAGCGAAAAATTATAGTGAGATAGCCGGTAAATCGCTAATTTCGCTTAGGCACTGGGATTTTCACTAGTTAGCTTAAATTCGCTAGCCTAGCTAAATTTCCCACTCGCTTAGATCATAAATTTTCGCTATGGTTGCGAATTTTCAGAATCCCAACGAAATTTTCGCAATCATAGCGAAATTCCGGATCGCCCGTTTTTGCTTCACCGTGATCCATTGCCTTCAAATTCCTTCATTTTTGATGGTCAAAACACCGTGATTCCTTAGCATTCGACACATCTCTTGTCATCAAACTTAAACACGTTGGCTGAGGTACGCAGCGACCCCAAGAAAATCACCAAAACAAGCTCGAAAATGGCATTAGTGGAACCAAGTGGACCTCGCACACATCAATCGGGCTTAATTGATATGATTAAGCATGCAAAAGCACTCAAACCTATCTCGATGTGGCTCAAAATAGAACTGGGCACTAATCGCACCCTGATCGGGCCAATACTTAGCAAGCTTATGCCTGATTATTGTCGATCCACCGAGGCCTCGCTTTAGTTGCCACTTATTTGCCTCTACAGTGTTAGGTCAAAGAATGTTTTTACCGCTTGAGACACGAATGATCAATAAATAGATCTTAAGAGAAACCTTGTGGTTCAGTTTTCATAGATAAACGAAGATCCGGTTCGGGAAATGACTATAGGTCATCCTCCCCAACGAGGAAAGTACCGAGACCTCCTGCCGCTCTAGAACCTCGCTTCAGTGGCCCGAGGCTTCAAGGAGTTCTTTTTACATTCTATTTCATTTCGTTTGTAGTTTTCAAACCTCCAATCACACTGTTTTTACAAAAACCCTAAATCCAAAGTGAAATCACCATTTTACATCAACGGTAAATCATTTTACGCGAAGAAAACCCATCCCTGAGTTCGACTCTAAAACCACTATACTGCAGTAGCTTTGCTACGACAGTAGGAATTTAGGTTATAAACATTGTTGATTTTGGATCACCCTATTGTGGCAAGAATCACCCATTGGGAATGTCCCCGTACAGGATTGTCTATGGTAAGGCATGCCACTTACCTGTAGAACTGGAGAAAAAAGCATACTGGGCAACTAGAATGCTGAACATGAATCTTGAAATGGCCAGGAAAAAGAGGATGCTTCAGTTTAATGAGTTGGATGAACTTAGGCATAATGCATATGACAGTTCGAGGATCTATAAGGAGAAGACTGGCGCGTGGCATGGCCAAGCATCTAGTGCATAATGAGTTTAAACCGGGACAATAAGTATTGGTTTCAATTCAAGATTGAAATTAACTTATGAAACTCGTGTCAAGATGGTCTGAGTCGTTTGTGATCACCCAAGTTTTCCCATACAGTAGTGTTGAGCTGATGCATCCGGAGATAGGTCAATTTAAGGTGAATGGGCAGCGAGCGAAGCCGTATCTTGGCAGTCAATTCGAGAAGCACAAGTCCACCACAAGTTTGAAGCCAACATAAGCAATGCTCGGGGCCATGAAATTTTGGTTGACATAAGTTTTTTGTGGTTGAGCACCACTGTGGGACACAAATGGTCAGTTAACGACAAGAAACAAAGCGCTACTGGAGGCAACCCAAGCATTAACCATTTTATTCACCAGCTTTGTTTGTTTTAAGTTTGCTAGGTTTGATTTTTGCTTGTTTTAATTTTGATTTATATGTTTAAGGCAATTCGGGGATAAAGGTTCCTTGAGGTTGTTGCAGACAAGGAGAAATAGCATGGAAAGCTTAGTGCATGCTTGGGGAGGAGTAGAGCTGAATGTGTGAGCTTTCAACCTGTAAAAATTCAGAAAAACCTGCTGACATCTCGAACGCCGTGACGCTGAAAAATTCCTCTTGGCAACGCCACAATGTTGACTCAATGTCGCTGACATGGAAAACAGTTTCTCCGAACGCTCGCGACTTTGCATCCGGTCGTCGCGACGCTGGGCGCTCATGCCTGAACGTCACGACGTCGACACGAACGCCACGACGGTTGGGACACAAACGCCACGACGTTGGATTACCTAACGCCGACATTCATAATATCACTCTCAGGAACATCGCGACATTGGGCACGAACATCGCAACATTGGCCTAACGCTGCAATGTTGGCTCAACGCCGACATTGGCACGGTAACGCCGCGGACGTTACTCCTCGCTTTTAGAAAACAAACGTTCATAATCTCATATCCGACAACTTGACGAATCCTAACTGTGCTCTCTGATTTTTATAGGTGCTCCAGCCAAATCCCGTCCAAGCTCATCCCAGCCATCCTTAGAAACCTCTAAAGCCCTAAGCATGTCCTAGATCTGAAAACACCAGTGTCCACCTTCATTTGGAGATCTTTCACGTCCGATTTTTTTGGCTAGTCCAGTATCGATTCGCTATATTGGCATTTTTCTGGGCTGTTTGTTTCAGAGAAGGAACACTTGGTGTGGTTGGGGGTTATAGAACCATTTGCCTTGAATCAAGACCACCATCTCACTTAATGCACATTAGGTGTTTGTTCTTTTGCCTAAGGGAGTTTTGGGTGATTCTTTTGGGTAATTTGGTAGAGTGCAATCCAAATAGGGGTGAGGAAGCCAACTAGAGCATGATTTAACCCTCAAGATCATCCAACCCCGACCCTATCTCGTGCCTAATGTCGAGCAAAAAGAAAAAAATGAGCTCGAAAAGAAGCCGAGCAAGTGAAGAACCCTCCGCCTATGATCACTTTAAAAATTTGTCAATGAGTGAGACGAGAAGTTCCCCGCCTCATCTCTGCAAATCGCTCCTTCATTAAGGAGAAGGGATTCCAACATCTCGAGGATTTTTTCAGAAAAACTATAGCCAAGAAGGGGTGGGGTGCTTTGTGCCAACCCCTGAGGCCGGCTGCAACGATGGTTATGCGAGAATTCTATGCAAAACTAGTAGCTCACGTGCTTAAGAAAGTACGGGTATGTGGGGTTTTGGTAGACTTCAGCGCGAAGTCTATCAATGCTTACTATCACCTTGAGTTGGTAAATGCCGAACCATATGATAGGCTCTAAGCAAACCCAAACTACTGTTAAGACCAAATATATACACTCTTCAACACTATTACCAAAGGACTATTTTCTAATCCCTTGCACAATAGCGTCATAAAACTTGTTAAGACTAGCTATACGACGAGCTCGCAGGCGCCAAAACTTCTGCACGGGCGCCAAGAATTATTCAGTCCTCGGCAATGACGCCAAAAACTTGTTACCCTGATGTTGGTTTAGATACTAAGATTTATTTTCTCGTTTTGTAAAATGTATTCATATAAAAATTTAGTTGGTCTTGATTACTGCAAGTGCAAAGGTCGTATCAAGTAATAAAAGTGAATATTTAAAATCCAGATATCGTTCCTACGAGGAATGATGATAAATCAAAAGACTAACTACCCCAACTACTCAAGATCATTACCATTTGAACTCCATTGTTATGATGATGAGATGACAAAAATGGATTCCTAAACTGAATTTCTGAATATACATAAAATAATTTCTACTGAAAAATGATTCGAAGCCACCGGATGAATCAATCGAACTATATCAAAGTGGTAATAATCAATTTCTACACCATATCAATTTAGAGCTCAACTTAAGTTAAAACTGAGTTTGTCAAAGATGCATGGTAGTATGATTTGGATTTCTCCTTTAACCATACTCTTCACTGATTAGAGGTTAATGTTCATTTATGATTCATGAACTTAATCAGCTACTTGTATGATCAAACCCTCTTTCTAAGATTTAAGTATTTTTCCTTTTCAGTACTTCATACCTAGAGCTTAGGACTAGAAAATTATTGCTCCCATAGACAAGGTATTGCAAGCCTTTGCAATTTGATCGAAGACCACTTATATTTCGATCAAAATTTCCATCTCCTGATTAGATCTTTGCTAACACTCGATCTAGATCAAGTCATCGAAATAGAGATACCCGATTGATTGAATCGATACTTCATTCAACTATCCTTAGTTATGAGTAAGTTGGTGATCTATCTGAGTAACCTATCAAAGTTCATTTGTTCCCTGGAATTAGTCTACCATACCCACAAAGAACTGTTCTATACTCTTAGGATTCTCCATCTCTGTGTCACTCAGAAGGCCTCCTGTAAATCAGATCAAGATACAACACCTTGCTTGGGTACACGGTAGTAGTACTGGGAACAGTTAAATTCAAAAACTTAATATCAATAAAATAAATTCAAGAATTCTAACTAAATCATTCTTCTGCTATGTACTCAGAAATGACTATCATCATCGAATCTATTTCAAGAGAGAGAGCATTAACTTTTAGAACTCAGTTTACTCATCGCTGACTAGCTTATCAAAGAAAATTCACCGAAATTGTAAACAACCGAAATAAATGAATTCCATAAACTTTCCATCCTCCATTTAGATCATAAACTATGAGAAAGATGATTTATAAATAAATTCCACCAGCCGCATTACCAATAATTTCGTGAAGTGCCTTGTTCGTATGTCGCAACATGAGTGCTTTGTGTTACAACACCAAACTTGTTTGCAGCCAGCTTTTCATGTCCTTCAGCTTCTGGAATTTGTTGCGACATATTTTTTTTTTGTCGCGACAAATATTCTTTTATTCAGCCTATAAACTCTGTCGCAATAGAGTTTTTCATGTCACGACAAAATTTCTTTTTATATTTTCACAATTTCACATGACATAAAACTTTTGTCGCGACTTCGACTTTCCTTCCTTGGCCCTTGTAGCTTGTAGAGTTGTTTGTTGAGACATAGAATTATTTGTTGACACAATTGCCTTGGCCATTCTCAGTTATTCTTCAATTTCTGTTGCAACCTAATTTTTCTTTGTCGCGACAGAATTTTATCATTCCATAGCTTTTATTGTTGCGACAAGAAATTTCTTTGTCGCCACTCCTCTTGTTTTGCTCTTCCACTTTTTGTCGTGATAGAGAATTCACCTCCTTCATGTTTTGGTTGTCGTGATAATTATAATCTTTGTCGCGACAAAATTTTGTTGCTCTTGGTTGTGAATTCGGAATGTTATGTCGCGACAGGATTTTCTTCATTGCAATAGAAATTCCTCCTTGAGCTGGCTTGATGCTGAAAACTTTGTCGCAACATAAAAACACTTGTCTCAACTGACTTGTGTTGTATTCTTATCATTTTCTGTTTCGACAGAGCTGTCTTTTATCACGACACAGCTCCTTTGCGATTTTCTTTGATCATGGTCACGATAGAGTAAAGGATTGTCACGACAATTTTCTTCACAATTTTCTTCAATAATGTCATGACAGAAAAGCTCTTTGTCGCGACATAAATTTCTCTTTTGCCATTGAGTTCAAATCTCGAGATTGCTGCACATTTGAAGGTTGCTACATAGTTCTTGCCTACTTCAATTTGTGTCGCGACATACAAAATCAGGTCATGACAAATAATGTTGAATTTTCCACTCTGCGATCTTTTCTCGCTTGTTTTCCTCATTTTCAATTAACACCCGCAAAACACAAAGTTTGTGAATATTCCATAACGGCATACAAATAGATCTGAAACCAGCAGAAAAACATGGAAACAAAATGGACTAAAAATAGATGAGTTTTTTAGATTCATCAAATTCTGTATCTTAAAATTTTGCTTGTCCCTGCCAAAGAAAAGAAAATTATGTTTGTCCTTAAACAATTTGGCTTTTATTTTTAAGGACATTTTTCTATTTAAAGCTCAATTGGGCAAGAAACATAAGTCAGTTGCAAAAATTATTTCTAAATATGTTTCCAATCTAGAATCAGGAAGATTTTCAATTAAGTTCACTGAACCAACCAATAATTCATAGTGTACAATTTAAATTAATTCAATCCCCATTTTTTAAAATACCTTTACTTTTATTTGGCATATCAGTTAATCTTCTAGGATAATACTCAGTTGGCATACTCTCTTTCATTTTTAAAGTCTCATATGCTTGTTTATCATATTAATCTCCACTAATGTAGGCATAACACCACTTTTAAGATCAACTAGGTCTTTTAGGCTTGTAATGTGTGGCTTGGGTAATGAGGTAGATACTTAGACATTTTAGGTTCAATTGTACCTAGACTTCACTAACAACTTACACTCTTGCCTTCTTGATACATCCTTGATTTCTCTTGATTGTAAGTTTCCAACCTTCCCATCAGGTTTATGCATCTTTCTGTACTTTCTTCATTGTGGTACCTTTTTCTCTTTTCATTGTCCACACAAACAGAAGATAAATTTTCTTCCTTATTTTAGAAGCTTTTTTCACTTTACATCTCTCAATTCTCAAGTTTTATGGAATGGTGCAATGTTGAGTCTTTAGCTTTCTACCACCCCAATCGAACTTTGGGTCAATAACTCCCCATGCTCGCTGGTATTAGGGTACTAGGTGCTGAACACCCCTAAGGACTTTAATTGTTCCAGGAGGAAGGCCATGTGACTCAAAACCCATCTTCCCGATTTTACTTTCACAACTCTTTCAATTCTTCATCTTTTCTTATCTCACTGCACTTTTCTTTCATCCCTTTATCCTTCTACAACTTGAATTAAGACTCCCCAAACTTGTCCTTTCACAATATACTTTCTATGATAATCTAGGAAAATAAGGTTCTTTCTGTAAGAATATGTGCAAGGGAGGAATTGGGCTTCTTATTTGCTGGTTGATGATGGGATTGGCTATATGCTTAAATAAGGAAGTAGTGCATATGCTTATGCATATCATAGGGGCGGGTTTTGAAAGGCTCAAACTTCCAAGGATGGCCTAAATCATTTCTTGTTAGTGATATTGCCTAGGATTTCGCCTTAACTAATAATCCAACAAGTTCTAGGACATTGGAGAGCTTACTATAATGGATCCTAAAAGATGTTCCTAATATTGGCACAATTTCTTTCAGAGTTACTGTTGACCATGTGCAAAGTTGATCAGGATTTTTACAACCAAATTGTTTACACAAAAATAATTACAAGTCTTTTTTGTTCCATCAATTTATTAAAGTCTTCCTCATTCTTGAAGTTCAACACATTCATTCATAACCTTACAACTTTTCATTTCATTTCATTCTTTCCTACCCCAATGCATCTATCAGATTTTTGTTTGGTTTTGAGATTTGTTGTTGTGTTGCTTAACAAGTCAAGAGATTCATTTTAATCACGCTTTCAGCTCAAAATAATCCAACACAACCACAATTTCATTTTTTTTCATCCATTTCATTCAACCAAACATGTTGCAACAATTGATCAATTTGATCTAGGTAGCTGGTTTCTCAATAATTTAAACTAAGCTATATATCACAAGTCAAAGATTTCTAACAATTAAACATGAAGGGAAGAAAATATATATATAAAAAAAAAAACAAACAAACAAAGAAATGAACAGAGATAAAATACAAGTGAACACCAAGCTTCAAAAAATTTTTCTATTTTATTTAATATGGCAGGATGGACATTAGTACGAGAAGGAGAGAGATGAAGAGCAAGGTGAGCTATTTTCTTTTTTGTCATGCCTGAGGTTAACTGGGTATAGTTTATACCCAGCTGCAAAAGGTGAAAACTCAGGGATTTGGACTTGTGGCTATCTTGATTTACTACCTTCTCCACCTCTGTTTAGTACAGACCATTCCATGGTTAGGGCCAATTGCTTGATCCGTTCATTTTGTCTCTGCCCAATAGAATTCAGGGTTCCCTCAAACTCACCCTTGGGCAGAGTACATCTTGATCAGGTTTTTGTTGATCATATCTAAGCTTTCTATCCAAAGATTCCTTATAGTTCAAGGTGTCTCCACTCTTTGTCCCGCTTTTCAATTAAAGCTCTAATTTCTGTCTGATGTTCCTTGTACAGATACCCAAAGGCATCTGCCTTCTGTAGCATGTTCTTTTCCATAACATCCTCCATTTCCTTCATGATCTTGAATAACTCACTTTCTCTTTTTAGCTGCTTAAAGATAAATGCATCTTCTCTTGCCTTCAGTTCTGCACTTAGCTCTTGTTCCCATCTACTTTTCCATTCTTTATCCCTCTGCTTTAGGGATTTTTCCAAGTTCTGGTCCCTTATTTTCAACTCAACCTCCATGTACTCATCCCTGAGTTGCAGTTGGAGCTTCAGCTGGTTGTCCCTCTCTTCCATTCCTTGCTTCATGGTCTGTAGTAAGGTTAGCACTGAAACACTGCTACTTAGGGGCTCTGAGCTTTCACCCTACTCTGGTTGGACTTGTCTCACCTCATGGGAGAAGGTTAGTATTGGGCTCACACTTCTCTGCCCTTGTGGGAGTTCTGGTGCTTCATCTTCAGGCTGGGGTTGTTGTATTTCCACTGGTTCTCCTGTTTCTATTTTTAGGCCCCTTAGTGATTCCTATTAATGTTAAGGGCGATGTCTCGTCCTACTTCCCAATCTCCTTGGACACTACCCAAGATGCAAAGTCTTGAAATCAGTGTTGGGTGAGGAATCAGCCCTTTGTATCCTCCTCCATAGTAACTCATAATTGAGTTTTCTATTATTTTACCCACACTGAATTTATAGCCCTTGAGGATGGCATATAATAAGACTGCCTCTTTCTCCCTGACCATGCACAAGTGTTTGGAAGGTAGCATGACTGAACATAAAAAATAAAACCACACCTTTGTTGGTTCAAGCACGTTCCGGCGATGGACTGTGTGGGTTTTTCCCCGTGGCATTCCACTTTCCTTTTGCCATCAAGAGCGTGTCTAGCAATCTTCTGGTAGTCAGGTTCTTTCACGAGTCTTTTGAATTTTGACCCATTCTTTTTCTCCTGAAGATTGTATGTGCTATCTATTTTCTCTCTACTGAAGGATATCCATTTCCTTCTTACGTATACAACTTTATCCTTCATCCCCACCATATTTGAGTAGAACTCCTTCACCACATCTACAAAACCCGAAGCCTTATGCTCACAGAATAGATGCCATCCCTTACTTTATATCATCTCTTGTAATGGTGAAACCCATTTGTTAAAGCCTTTTTCTCCAATGAAGCTCCTCGTATCAGTAGCTTTGTCCTTCCAAGTAATATGCATCTCCGAGACCAATACTAGCTTTTTGTTCGTCGCTTCTCTCGCTTTTTCATTTCCTCTTTTATCTTTTTTATTCTTCCACCGTTCGTTTCCAGCTTCTCGCTTATCTCAGCTCTTTCTTCATCTTGCCCTGCTACTGCCTAAGTGGCTTGAACTGTTTCCTCCTCTAACTCAGCATATTCTTCCTTGATTTCATATGTTTGGAATCGTTCCAAAGTACCGTACATAGTGAGAGGCCTGCTTAGTGGATCTGGGTTCAATGAGTGAGAGAGAGAACCGGTGAGAGAGACTGAATGGTTTGAAGGTGATGAGGCAGATGACTCTTCAATCTTTGAACATTTCTATTTATAGGCCAAGAATTGTTGTGCTTCCATAATTGTCGCGACATATTTTTGACCTAAAGTGTGCCCTTTTTAAATTGGTGTCGCGACATAGAGAATTGATGTCACGACATAAATTTTGCACTTAAGTTTGGACTAGGGAAATTCTTTATCGCGACTAGATTTGTCTATGTCCAATTGAATTATGTCGCGACATACAGAAATATTATCGCGACATAATTTCTGAGGCCCAAGTTTGCTGTTTGTTGCATTATAGAGAAATTATGTTGCGACAAACTTTTTCTTGTATGTCCATTTTAGCACCAAAAGTTAAACCAGTGTTGCGACATGACTTTCTTTGTCGCGACAAAGTTTTGTTTTACTTTAAAAACTGTGCACCCTTTCATACCTTTTATACCTTCAACCATTCGAACCTAATGACATTATGTAATAAGGTCTTCTTCTTAGTTCATACTTTTGAAAACAGATATTTCATCAAACAATCTTAATTCATGTAGTAACAAATCTATTTCTTCACTCTCTATCATTCATCAAGAAATTCAACAAAGCATTCAAGCAGTTGATACAAGATAGTTGTATGATAATATATGCTCTAAAACTCATTAAATTCCCCCACTTCAACTATGCATTATTATTAAAGAAAATTGTGGGAAATAGAATTACTCCCCCTTGTAGTCACTTTCTGTATATTTTAGTTTGAGAAAGTGTGCTTTCTAATAACATTTCCTTCTTGTTCACCTTCCCTGTTCCTAAAAAAAAAAAATCAGCAAACTATCAAAACACATAATAAAATTCCTAGCAAAATTTAAAACTAGAATATCAAACTCATAAAAGTAATCAACATTAGTCAAACTCTCAAAATTAAAATTCTGCTTGGGTTGCCTCCTAAAAAGCTACTCAGTTTAATGTCTTTAGCTAGACAATTGCTGCATGATGTTTTCATCTCAGCATAACTTTTTTCTTCTCTTCAAAATCTGGATCTACTTCATTTATGCTTCCTCCAAGGTAATTCTTCAGTCTTTGACCATTTACTTTAAATTCACTTCTAGATTCATCTCTCAGTGTTATTGCTCCAAAGGGTGTACTTGTTACCACTATGTAAGGACCACTCCATTTCGACTCTCAATTTCCTCAATGGCTGGAGCCCTGGAGTTGTATAAGAGGACTTGTTCCCCTGCCTTGAATTCCTTCATCATAATATTTTGACTGCCACCTCTCATCTTTCCTCAGAGATTCGGCATTGTCATAAGCTTTCATTTCTCAACTCTTCCTACCATTCATTCGGGAGGATTCTTCCCTTTCGTAGCTTCAAAGTCACAATTCAATTTCTTAACGCCCACATAACTTGTATTCCAATTCTAAAGGGAGATGACAAGGTTTTCCAAATACAATTTTGTATGGACATTCCATCGGAGTTTTGTAAGTGCCTTATAAGCCCACAATGCATCATCATACCTTTATGTGACTAACTTTTCAAGCCAGATTTACTTTTTCTCTAGAATTTTTCTTTTATTTCCTTATTGGAAATTTCTCGTCGCCATTTGACTGAGGGTGATAAGCCAAACCCATCACATGTCTCGATTCCATTCTGCCATGAGTTTTGCAAAATTTTATTTGCAAATGGTTTCATCATCGGCGATCGTTTCGGTGCTCTAAATCTGCTCAAAATATTTATTTGTATAAACTCTACTACTGTACCGACATCATTTATGGGACAAGCTGATGCTTCCACCCATTTGGATACATAATCCACAGCTAGGAGAATGTATATGTTACCAAATGATGATGGGAAAGGTCCCATGAAGTTTATTCCCCAAACATAAAACATATGTACCATTAGAATTCCTTGCAGGGACATTTCATTTCTTTTGCTTATGTAGCCCAATCTCTGACAATTATCACAATGTTCCACTCCACTCAAACATTTTCAATAAAGTAACACAAACCCGATTGGAAAATTTTCTAGGTCAGTTGTCTCCTACAAAGTGTCCTCCATATGGTGATGCATGACATTTCTCCATAATACCCTTTATCTAAGTATCTGGAACACATCTCCTTATGATCCCATATATGTTCCTTTTTTAGCATTGGGTCTTCCCAACATAGAATCTGCAATCGCTCTCAATTTTCTTTTCTACTCGGTAGTCGACCAGTGGCACAACTCCACACGCTAAGTAATTGACTATATCAGCATACCAGGGTGTTTGAACTGACAATAAAACAACTACTCATTAGGAAAATTTTCTTCTATTTTAGTTCATTTTCCAAAGAAATATTTCAATCGGGACAAGGAATATATCACATTCTCACTAATTCCTTCTTATCTTCGATCTCAAGATCAAATCTCAGTGAGTTAATACCCATCTGATCGGGCCTTGGTTCTCGCTCCCTTGCCATTAGATATCTAATCGCAAAGATGATCAGCAGGTATTATAACATGGGACCCTAATATGTAAGGCCTGAATTTTTAGTAAGCAAACACCATTGCCAACATCTCATTTTCTGTGGTGGAGTAGTTTTCTTATGCCTCATTAAAGGTTTTGCTGGCATAGTATATGGCCTTGAATATCTTTTTAGTTCTTTGTCCCAATACAACTCCCATTGCATAATCACTAGCATCACACATAATTTCATAGTCATTGTTCTAGTCAAGAGTCAACATGATGGGAGGTGTCACTAATCTGGACTTGATTTCATCAAATGTAGATCTACATGATTCATCAAAATCAAAATTGCATTCTTTTCCTAGCCTACATAATGGTATGTAGATTGAGAAGTCCTTTTATAAATCTTCATAAAAACCAGCATGTTAAGGATGCTCTTATCCCCTTAACCGTTGTTAGTGGCATAAGGGTTTTTATAATGAAGAACTTTTGCTTCGGTCTACTTCCAATCCAAAGAAGATAAATCAGGTCCCAAGACAATACCTTCTGTTACCATAAAATGGCATTTCTCCCAATTTAGATCTAGATTTTTGTCTTGACACCTCTGAAGTACTATTTCTAAAGTTTCTAAACAATTCTCAAAATAGGATTCATACACTGAGAAGTCATCCATAAAGATTTACAACCTTTCCACCAAATCGAAAATACAAGATCATACATCTTCGAAAGGGTACAGGAGCATTACATAATCCAAAAGGCATCCTTCTAAAAGCAAAGGTGCCATAAGGACACAAATGTAGTTTCCTCCTGATCCCCAGGGCTATAGCAACTGTTATAACCGTAATATCCATTAAGAAAACAAGAATGGGAGTGCCTTGCTAACTCCGTCCAAAGATTTGGTCAATGAAAGGTAGAGGATAATGGTCCTTTCCTTGCAGTAGTGTTCAGCTCTCAGAGTCTATACACACTCTCCATCCTATCACATTTCTTGTGGGAATCAATCATTCTTCTCATTCCTGATCACAGTGAATCCTCCCTTCTTTGGAACCACATGAACTGGGCTTAGCCAATGACTGTTTGAGATTGCATATATGAAGCCTGCATTTAAATTAATTTTCAGACTTCTTTTCCGACTACTTCTTTCATTATCGGGACTGCTTCTAATGTTCTATAGAGGTTTTAGAATTCTCCTCCAATAGGATCTTGTGCATACAAATAGAAGGACTAATTCCTTTCAAATCTTCTATGGACCAAGCTATTGCCTCCTTATATTTTCTGAGAATTTCTAGCAATTTTTGTTTTTCAAGCTCAGTCAATCCAACTGAAATGATGACTGGCCTTCCTTTTTCTGGTTGCAAGAAAGCATACTCTAAATGTTCAGGTAATTCTTGTAGAATTAAACCCTCTGAACTTTTGTTTATGTTAGCAGCTCCCTCTTCATAACTGCTGGATTTTTCTGTGTTATTTTCTTTCAACAATTGGGCACGCTTTTCAATTTAACATTAGAGTCCGTAAATTAACTTCAAGATGCTCAAGATCTTGGAAATTCATCTCATTCTTATTCATTGAACTCTGAAAAATACAATCATTACTCAATTCAGAACTGATGGGAATTTTTGTTTATACAATTTCACAATCAGCAATTCTTAATTCAGGTTGTTTCAAACTGTGATTGAGATTGAAGTGCACTGCCTCATCTCCAACCCTAAGAGTTAATTCTCCTTTTTTCACATCGATCAAATCTGCTCCTGTTGCTAAGAAAGGTCTTCCTAACAGTAGTGGGACTTGTTTGTCTTCCTCTATATCAATAACTACAAAATCCACTGGAAAACAGAATTTTCCCACTTTTGATTAGCACATCTTCTAGAATGCCCTTGGGGATAAAGCCAATGTTCTATCCGCCATTTTCAGCTACGGCTAAGGAGAGTAAGTTCCCCCAAACTTAGCCTTTTAGCAACAGAAAAAGGCATCAAGTTTATGCTGGCTCCAGAATCACATAGTGTTTTTCCCATATCAACATGCTCAATTTCGTATAAGCTTATAAGGGCCACGCCCCGATCCCCATCTCTCCTCCGGTAAAGAATTCTCGAATTATCGCACCGCAGTTGTTGTCGCCTACTATTCCTTCAACAATCTTTCTTTTTCTGCTCAATATCTCCTTCATAAATTTTGCATAAAGAGGCATTTGAGTCAATGCTTCTAAGAAAGGAATGTTGATCTCTATCTTCTTAAACATGTCTAAGAATCTAGAGAATTGCCTGGTAGCCTTTGCCTTCGCAGCTCGAGGGAACGGGAACTTAAGGTTCATAAGCCTTAACTCCTTCTTTTTTCCCTAGATTTTCTTTTTCCACCTGATGCTCTGGTTGCATCTTTTTTATTTTCTCTTCCTCTGTAGTTTCTGAACTGTGCTGCTTAAACTCTTCTCCAACTTCAGCATAATTCTCTTCCTCAATGTCCTTCTTTTCAACTCTTCTTTATTCCAATTCTCTGCCACTTCTCAGAAGTACTGCCATACATTCCCTTGGGTCCTTCCTCAGGTCACTGAATCAATCCTTGACTGATCTTCGCATATTCGGGAGCCAACCGTCATCCTGAAAGTGTCCAAATTCTCTTCAAATAGGATTGGTGTTGGCCTAAACACAATTGTAAGCCAGTCGAATGCTGCTAGCTCAACAAACTTCTGTTCATGTATATTTAGCAGCCTTTTGTTTTCCCCCATGAAAGCAAGCATTTTGTCTTCAAATGAATTAGATCTCCTTTGCACCTGCTTATCTACTCTCTATATTGCTTGCTGCTGTTGTTGTTGTTCTTGGAACCTATGTGAGGCATGATATTGTTGCATATTCTGTCTACGTTTTTTACCTTGTGGTGCTCCTCTACCATATGAAAAGTTTTCATGGTTCCTCAATGCTGATGTATAGTGTGTGGGCAAGTTGGGGTTAGGATTGAAAGTGTAGCTCCTACTAGCATTTAGGTAACGTGCTCCTCAACTCGTAGGGCTCTTCAACTAGTCTTCAAAGATCAAGCTAATTCCTTCTTAATCGTTCCACTTCATATGTAGTATGCACTTCTCCTTTCATTGCTTCCCGCTTGTTCATCACTCGCATCCAAGCTTTGCTTTCTATGGCGCTCATACGGTCTAACTCAATCAAACCACTTCGCCTACATCAAGGTCGCTTCCCTGAAGCTTCGTATGGAGCCTTATAGTCGTATTTCGCAAGGTCTTCACAAGTCGCATCGCTTCCTCTGCTCTTCTTTCTTGTGCTCTACAGCAGGATGCATCAATTATACCCTTGGAGACATAATTCATGGCATGATAGAATATATCCATCTGAGTGGTCAAATCTATTCCATGCATAGGGCATCTTTTTAACAGTCTCTTGAATCTCTCCTATGCCTTGTAGAGACTCTCCTCTCCCCAAGCCAAGACAATTATTTCTTTCTTTCTCGCCAGCTAGAGTTTGAGGAAAAAATCTGCCCATAGGCCTCCACCAACTCTCTTCCCAGTGTTCATTGATCCCACCAAGAATGAATCAAACCATGTTGTCGCCACATCTCAAAGTTGGAAAGGGGAAGAGTTGCGTTTTATTACTTTGGTCTTACCTCATTCAGCCATCAGAGTTGTCATCCTCATGAATCTCCCCATATGCTCATTGGGATCTTCAGAGGGGTGACCAATAAATTGGTGTTGCTATACCATGGTAATCAATGCTAGCTTCAAATTAAAATTACCGGGCTTCCACTGCAAGTTGTCTAACAGCAGAGTATTCTCTGATAAAAGTGCCTCCAAAAGCCCCTCCATAAGATTAGGCCTCCAAGTCTCTCTCGCTACTCTTCTTCTTTCCGAATAGCCTCGTAATCTTTCTCTTTTATTTTCCATATTTCTGGATTCTGCACTGGTGATCTTCCACAAATTCTTCAGTGTTCTTCAATCTCAAGTGTCCAAAGGTAATAGACCGCTTTGCATTTAAAATCTTTCGAAATAGAAACAAATCGAGATCAAATGCAATTTTGTAGGAGACAAGTAACCCATTTAAGCTCATAAATTTTTTCGCATTTCTTCACCGCCATTAAACTGCTTGTGATTTTCCTCAAATTTATAATAACAAAAAGAAAATGTCCAAATTAGTAAATTCCTTTGGTTAGAATATTGATATTTAAATTCATCATCGATTCCCAGCCAACGGCGCCAAAAACTTGTTAAGACCAAAATTTATATATACAAATTTTTAACACTATTACCAAAGGATTATTTTCTAATCCCTTGCAATGACGCCAAAAGTTTGTTAAGGCCAGCTATATGATGAGCTTAGTGTATGCCAAACTTCTAGTACTACCACCAAAGAACTATTCAATCCTCGGCAATGACGCCAAAAACTTGTTACCCTGATGTTAGTTTAGATACTAAGATTTATTTACTCATTTCGTAAAATGTATTCATTTAAAAATTTAGTTGGTCTTGATTACTGCAAGTGCACAAGTCATACAAGTAATAAAAGTGGATATTTAAAGTCCAGATATCGTTCCCACGAGGAATGATGATAAATCAAAACACTAACTACCCCAACTATTCAAGATCATTACTATTTGAACTCTACTGTTATGATGATGAGATGACAAAAATGGATTCCTAAACTGAATTTCTGAATATACATAAAATAATTCTACTGAAAATGATTTGAGGTTTCATTGAATGAAACCAATTCGAACTAGATCAACGGGTAATAATCAATTTCTTAATAATTATATCGATTTAGAGCTCACTTCTAAGCTAAACTAGTTTGTCAAAGATGCATGGTAGTATGATTTGGATTTCTCCTTTAACCATACTCTTCACTGATTAGAGGTTAATGTTCATTTCTTATTAATGAACTCAATTAGCTACTTGTATGATCGAACCCTCTTTCTAAGATTTAAGTATTTTTCCTTTTCAATACTTCATACCCAGAGCTTAGGACTGGAAAATTATTCCTCCCATAGGTAGGATACTGCAAGCCTTTTTCAAATTGATTGACATCTCATCCTATATTTGAACAAATTTCCATCTCTTGATTAGATGTTTGCTAACACGGATCTAGATCAAGTCATCGTAAAGAGAGATACCTCCGATTGATTAAATCGATACTTCATTCAACTATCTCCACTATGGAGTAAGCAGATCTGACCCAGTAACCCATCAAATTATTAGTTCTCGGGCATTAGTCTACCATACCCACAAAGAACTCCGTTTCTATGCTCTCGTGATTCTCCATCTCTGTCACCGGGAGGGCCTCCTCAGAATCAGCAAGATACAACACCTTGCCTGGGTACAAGGTAGTGGTACTGGGAATAGTTAAATTCAAAAAAATAATATCAATAAAATAAATTCAAGAATTCTAGCTAAAGCATTCTTCCGCTATGTACTCAAAAATGACTATCATCATGACCTCCAGAGAGAGAGCATCGACTTTTCAGAACTGGTTTACTCTTATCAGTGTCTAGCTGATCAGGAAAATTCACTGAAATTGTAAACAAACTGAAATAAATGAATTCCATAAACTTTCCATCCTCCATTTAGATCAGACAGCCATGAGAAAGATGATTTTATAAATAAATTCCAACTCGAAGCTGCATTTCAGTTCAATACCCAAATCAAGAAATTGAAACAAAAATCTAACTAAAACAAAAGAAAACTATAATCGAACCAAATCTACTAAAATGGAAAATAAAATAAAAGAAAATAAAACAAATAAAATATACAAAAGTCTTTAACTACCCAGACGTCCTGGAGTTACGGAAGTTGCGCACAATGCCCTAGATGCATTTATTTATAGACTTTCCAATGTTGGGCCTTACTTCAATGATTGTATTGTGGTCCCAAAATTTTGGCCTCGACTGTTACTCACACGAAATAAAGTCCTATTGCGCATGGAGTTTTGCCCTTATCGTTGGTCATTTAACTCGTTGTTTTCTCGTCACACCGATCTTTGATCTCCTTCTGAATTTAACGTGATGTAATTTTGATAATGTCGAAAAATTTTATGAAGCAAGCCTTGACCGCGGTCGCAACACGAAAAAGCTTGCGGTCGCCACACTAAACTTGTTCGCGTACTAGCTTTTCATGTCCTTCAGCTTCTAGGATTTTTTGCGACATAATTTTTTTGTGTCGCGACAACTATTCTTTATTAAGCTTAAACTCACACGATGTAGTTCTTTCCATGTCGACATAATTTCTTTTATCTTTCGCCACTTCGCCTCAACATAAAATTTCTTCGTCAGCGACCGACTTTCCTTCCGTCTCAGAGTCATCGAAATGCTTGTTATAATAATAAATTGCCTTAGCCATTCTCGCTCTTTCTTCAATTTCTTTCGCGACCTAATTTTTCCTGGTCACGATAGAATTTTATCATTCCACGCCTTTATCATCACCACAAAGGATTCTGCCTTCAATTCCTTACTATGTCGCAAAATGAATTTCTTTGTCGCCACTCCTCTTGTTTTGCTCTTCCACTTTTTGTCACTACAGGGAATTCACCTCCTTCATGTTTTGGTTGTCGCAACATAAATAATCTTTGTCACGACAGACTTTTGTTTCTCTTAGTTGTGAATTTGGAATGTTATGTCGCGACAAGATTTTCTTTATTGCGAGATGGCTTGATGCTAAAAAATTTGCCGCAACATAAAAACACTTATCTCAACTTACTTGTGTTGTATTCTTAGCATTTTCTATTGCGACAAAGCTGTCTTTTGTCGCGATAGAGTTCATCTGTTAATCTTCAGCCTTTTATGTTACTGATGAGAAATCTGCTTTATTACTGTTCTTCAGGATTTGCTTGATCATGGTCATGACAGAGTAAAGTATTGTCGTGACGCTTTCTTTCACAATTTTCTTTCAATAATGTCGCGACAAGAAAAACTTTGTCGACATAAATTTCTCTTTGCCATTGAGTTCTTTCTGAGCTTTGTTGCGACATTTAGTTGCTAGCTACGACATAGTTCCTTTGGCCTGCTTGAATTTTGTGTCATGAAGACAATAAAATTGTGTCGCGACAAATACTATTGCATTTTTCACTTTTTTGCGTCTTTTCTACTTGTTTTCTCTCTTTTTCAATTAACACCTGCAAAACACAAAGTTGGTGAATATTCCATAATTTGGGCATACAACAGATCCTCAAACCTGCAAAAACATGCCGTAAAAAAATGGACTAAAAATACAGTTTAGACTCATCAATTACCCCAAGATCATTAGGATGCTCACCAATGGCCAAGGTGAGCGGGAAGTTAAACAAACTAGGGCACGCCAGGCACTTCAAGGCCAAAAACTTGGCATATATCCCTAAGGTGTGGCACCATTTCATCACTTCTCGTCTCATTCCGACGACGAATGTTTGCGAGGTGACGGTAAAAAGGGCATTGCTCAACTATGCCATCATTCAAAGACAACCTCTTTTCGATGTCGGTCATGAGATGCCATCTTCATAACCGACGCCAAATGAACATCAGGCACCCCTTTATGATCTATGGCTTGTGCAAGAATGCAGGGGTGCCACTACAGGATAATGAGGCCTGGATTCATCCCATTAAGGCCATAGTCGTTAAGAAGGATAAGTCAGGCATTCCCCGATCCGAGGAGATTTATGACTCGGGTCATGAACCTTTGGGTGAGGAAGAGCTGATAGCATACAAAAATTTGTTTAGCATGCGAGAAGAGACCTGTGAGGTCGGCCAACCATCCACCCTCCACTACCACTCCACGGAATCGGATGTCCCCGGGGTCCTTCTCTTCCTTAGAGGACTGTGTTCAGACCTCACTTCCGCATTCGAGGCCCATCGACGAGATCCGTGAGCATCATGTCACCATGAGCCAGATATGGATGCACCTGTATTCCATATGTGCATAGACATGAGCAAACTTAACCGACCATCCTCACCAACCGAAGAGCCATCTAGCAAAGAAATACGCAGTGCCTGCTTTCATATGCCATCATCGCCACCGTAGTGATCCCTTAGATCGACAAGGGAGTTCCGACATCCTTCTTTTCTTTACTTGACACTGAGGACATTGTCCATTTTGATTTGGGGGATGTGGGTGGTCGATTTGGCACGGCTTACTTTAATTCGTTCAGATATGTTTGTGTATTTTGTTTATGTTTATGTTTATGTTCGTATTCTCACAGTTTTCGTTTAGGTTTATGTGTGTTAGGATGTCTCAGTTTGGTTTCATGTTTTAGGGTTGTGTTAGGTGGTATGTGTGAGTGATTAGTGCCCAAAAAGTGCTATTTTGAACCCTATATTAGATAGGTTTTGAGTGCTTTTTGCGCGCTAATCATGTCATTTATGCCAATTGAAGTGTTCAAGTCTTCTTAGTATCACTAATGCCGTTTAGAGGTTATTTTGGCCGTTTTCTGTGTTCGTGTACTTCAGAGTCTGATATCGGCACATTATGATGAATCATGAAGATTGAACCCAATTGTCAACCATCAATCATACCAAAAATCAAAGAGAGAATGAAGGCAAAGTGAAGAAAAATCAATGCAGTAGAGGAGCAGGAGGCAATGCAAAGGAAGATCAAGACCAGTGGAATTTTCGCTTAAGATTGCGAATTTCTTTTCACGGATTGCAGACTTGGCAAATTTCTTTAGCTTAAAATTTCAATCTTAGCGAAATTGACAATTTTCGCTAGACCCAAAATTTTCGCTAAAGCACTATTCCTAGCGAAATTTCACGTTTTCGCTACTCACAAGAATTTCGCTAAGCTAGCGAAATTTCGCTAGCTAGCTAAATCACTGTGGTTCAAATAAATTTCCCCGTTCGCTATCTCTTAGTGATTTCGCTACCTAGCGAAATTTTCACTAGCTAGCGAAATTTTCGCTACCTAGCGAAATTTGTATGCCTTAGCGAAATTCACTACCTTGTCACACTTTTGTAATTAATGCAAACCGACTTCAATTTTGGTGTATTACTCCCTTGTCCCTAAATTTAGCCAAATTGTTAGGCTTTATGGTATTTTCATTGGGTGGCTTCCATATAAGCCCCCTCCCATTTTGTAACCCTAAGCAACAAATTGAGGAAGCAATATTTAAGTAAGTTTTTATTTTGTAAATATCTTTCGTAGTTTAGTTAGGTTTGGTGTTTCTCTCTCCTCTTTCTCTATTTTCTTGGTTGCCAAACACCCTCTTGAGGATGACAACTCAAGAGATGCTTGGCTAAGGCTCTTTTCTTTGAAGAGGAAGGAAGCTAGCTTTGTGGTGAGGCATATGCAGGTTGTCCTCTTGTGTTAAAAGTTACAAGTACTGTGTTTATGACCCCTATCTTCTCAAACTAGGGTGAATATCATTTAATGTCATTAATTTGGCCAATACTTACCATGCTTTAGGATACAGTGTATACTTATTGCTAGATGCACTGTGGTTTTTTAGATGGTCTTTACGAGCCACTGAAATGATGTTGAATGTTAGGGTTTCAAACTGTAAAGGGGCCATAGATGCATGTTACCTGTGTTAACTCAAATAGGAGTGGTTTCAGGTTAGGCCTGCTAGTTAAACATAGATCCTATAGGGCTTCGACTATAGGTTGCTTGTCATAACGCGAGGATAAAACCCGAGGACACTTGTTTGCCCTAAGTTACCAAGTTAGTGACCTAAATCTTCAAAGTTAACTTTTCACACATCACTTTCGCTTTACAATTTCTCAAGAAGCAAACTACTTCCCACTGTTTTGAAAACAAAACTAAAAAGTCCAAATAGAAAGCCTTACCTTTTACACTTATGCAAATCATTCCTAGGATGAAAACCCATCCCCGTGTTCGACCCTAGACCGCCACGCAAAGAGCTGAATTACCAAGCAAAGAGGAGGAACTTAGGTATATAAATTTGCTGATCTCACTCAGCCCCATCGTGGCACGAATCAAATGGCGCTGCCGCTGGGATCCAACCCTACCGCCCAAGGACAGGCTGAATATTTATCACTATAGATCACGAGGGACCACATCCACCTCCTAGAGTTAGTGCCTTCTTCGCATCATACCTCCTCACAAGATGTAGCAAAGAGGTCTTCTACTGTACCCCTACTCCCCACATATCATGGTATGGAAATGAAATTTCATACACTCAGTATTAGGGATTTTTGAGGAAGTATGCACAACCTTAAGGAAGGAATGATGGACATGGATTTGCTTAAGTTAAACGCATTTCCACTGACCCTAAAGGACAAGGCCAAGATTTGGTTAAACTCACTGAGGCCTAGAACCATAAGAATTTCAATGAGTCAGCAGTGCACTTCGAAGAAATTTTCAAGGCTCATAAGACCAACAATTTGAAAAGACAAATTTACACCTTGCAGCCCAAGATGGTGAGAGGTTTTATCGTTGCTGGGAGAGATTTGCGGAGACCATCGCTGCATGCCCACATCATGGGTTTGATACATGATTGCCTGGTAAACCATTTCGTGGTATGTCTCCCGCCATGAGGCGTACCTGAAACCATGAGGAGACTTTCTGGGCAAGCATCCGGGACGAAGCCATGGATTTCTTAAATTATGTGGCTGAAACCCTAAGGGCTGGGAGAGCCCAACCCTAGAGAAATGGAAACAATGAGGCCCTCACCAACCCTGGGAGTGGATTTATACATCCGCTGCAGGATATAGAAATGAAAGCTAGAATTTCAACCTTAGCTAGGAAAGCAGAGGAGCTCAAAAGGCTCCATGAAGTGCAAAAGGATTGAAAATCCCGCACAAGCCAATCCGCACTCACTCTAATCCCCGTACATCCAAGAGTACAGTTGGTCCTATGGCCCCTTCAATGAAGGATTTGATGTCGAATGCCAATACTGTAGACAATATAAGCTACTCACAACCCAATGCCCCATATGGCAATACCTACAATCTCCAATTGGAGTGCATCACCCTAATCTTTTCCTGGAAACCCACTCCCTGCCTATAAAATTCTGTGTGCCAAACCACAGCTTTGGTTCACCACCACAACCACCACTATCCTACTCCACGCCGTGGAACAAGCCATTTTAAATTTGAGTAAGGTGGTGGGTAATTTTGTGGAAGAGCAAAAAGGGATTAATGTGCAACTGGCACAAAGGATTGATACTGTAGAAAGTACACTGAACAAGAGAATAGATGGGTTAGAGAGAAATCTAAACCAGAAAATTGATAACCTACAGTATTCAATCACGAAGATCAACAAGTTGCTGGAGGTACAAGAAAGAGGAAGGTTCCCTTCCCAAACAGTGCCAAACCCAAAGGGAATCCATGAGGTAGGATCATCCAACAATTCAGGAATGGATGAGGTGAAGGCTGTAATCACCCTGAGGAGTGGAAAAGAGGTTAATCAGCCCATGCCTAAACTCCGTCAAGTTCAAGAACGAAGAATCGAGTCAGAACACATTTTCCTGAAAGAGGATTCAATGAAGCACTGTATGCCACCTCCATTTCCACAGGCACTTAGAAGTAAGAAGAAGGCATCTCAACAAGCAGGCATTTTAGAAGTCCTAAGGCAAGTGAAGGTTAACATACCTCTATTGGACAAAATCAAACAAGTCCCTGCTTATGCAAAATTTATGAAAGATCTTTGCATAATCAAGAAGGGATTAGGCATTGAGAAGAAGGCATTTCACCGAATGTCAGTGCCATAATCCAAAGCAACACCTCGTCACAAATACAAGGATCCAGGATCTCCCACAAATTTCGCTCAGTCAATATCTGGGAAGTGCATACAAATCATTGCTCGACATAGAGCTGCTAGGAACCTAACGCCTCGTATTCAAGATGGGCTGCCAGCTAGGCTTGTGTGAACTTAAACCTACCAACATCACACTTTCATTGGCCGATAGATCAGTTAAAAATCCCTAAGGGGATAGTTGAGGATGTCTTAGTGAAGATAGACAAATTCTACTAACCAGTAGATTTTGTAGTGCTTTAATCGAGCCAATCGCGGTGAACCCAATCATGTTCCAATCATCTTAGGAAGACTATCACGTACCAATGCAATAATAAATTGCCGGAATGGAGTCATGCAACTTACCTTTGCATGACCTTGGAAAGCTAAACATCTTCATTTGAACAACAAGCAAAGTTGCTAGAATATAAAAATCAAATAACCTGGCGAAGCTGCTTCAAATGGTCGTAAGATGCAGTAAGCACAAAGGTCTAGAACTGCAAGGAGTAATCAGCCAAGGAGATGAAGAGATGTTGGTCTTGCCATCAACACCCGTTCTGCAAGCCAATTGCTCAATTCAAAGCCACGCAGGACCACTTCAACAATTGATACCCAACACCATGGAGTCAACCTGTGCTACCGCAGAGGTCGAGATCATTCTCCTCGACCCTCCCGAGTAATTTTGAATGACCGTCCTGTTTTCAAACCGGATTGCGCGCTCAACAATTTTGCTTTTTGTCTTAAATTAGTTAATTTTGATAATTTCGCTTATTTTTTGAAATTATGGCCATTCATTCACTGTGATTTTCCCTCTCTAGCTTCCTCTCTCGAGCCACTGTCGTGAACAGCCGCCCTCGAGCAACCGACACCACCGCCCGCCCCGCACGATCAGCCACCGCTGCCTCTCGCTCCGCCTCTCGCCCCGCGCAGACCGCCCTTGCTCGCATCCCGGGCCCCACCGACCGAGACCTCGACCGAGAGCCCGGACCGAGCCTCCACCGCCCCAGACCAAATTCGCTACAAGACACCACGACTGTTCCTGGTCACCACCGG